>JAAAWM010011457.1:0-80768 GCA_036873465.1 Thinopyrum obtusiflorum | reverse complement strand
TGTATCCCCATCTATTATGTAATGTTGATGTAATGATATCCACCTTGCAAAAGTGTTTCAATATGCGGTTCTATCCTTGGTGGGACCTTCGAGTTCCTTTTGGATAGGGTCGCATATTGGGCGTGACAACAATGGACAGGGCTTACCCATTCACTATCAGCAAGGTTATAAATTATACCTGCCTCAAGGAGCTTCAGTATCTCCTTTCTTACCACTTCTTTCATCTTAGGATTTAAGCGTCGTTGAGGATCTCTAACTGGTTTGGCATCTTTCTCCACTTTAATTTTGTGTTGGCATAGAGTGGGACTAATGCCCTTAAGATCATCCAGAGTATATCCAATAGCAGCACGGTGCTTCTTCAGAGTTTCCAATAATCTTTCCTCTTCCTTCTCTGAAAGGTTAGCACTAATAATAACAGGATATATCTTCTTTTCATCAAGATAAGCATATTTAAGATTATCAGGTAATGGTTTAAGCTCAAACACGGGATCACCCTTGGGTGGAGGAGGATCCCCTAGGATTTCAACGGGAAGGTTATGTTTCAAGATAGGAACCTGCTAAAGGAACACTTCATCTATTTCCCTTCTTTCTTTCATAAACATACCATTTTCATGGTCTAGCAAATATTGTTCTAACGGATCAGTAGGAGGCACGGCAATAGAAGCAAGACCAATTATTTCATCTCTACTAGGTAATTCTTTATCACGAGGTTCGGGATTCTGAGTCTGATCGGGTCTTCCTGGGAGAAGGTCTATTCCTTCATTGATCGCGAGAGCTTGTCATGGGCTAAGTTGGGACACCCCTGCAGGGTATAATCTTTCGAAAGACGTGCCTGCGGTTATAGGCAGATGGGAATTTGTTAATGTCCGGTTGTAGATAACTTGACACCAGATCCGAATTAAAACGCATCAACCGAGTGTGTAGCCGTGATGGTCTCTTCTCAGCGGAGTCCGGGAAGTGAACACGGTTTCTATGTTATGTTTGACGTAAGTAGGAGTTCAGGATTACTTCTTGATCATTGCTAGTTTCACGACCGTTCTGCTTGCTCTCTTCTCGCTCTTATTTGCGTATGTTAGCCACCCCCCCCCCCCCCCCCCCCCCCCCCCCCCCCCCCCCCCCCCCCCCCCCCCCCCCCCCCCCCCCCCCCCCCCCCCCCCCCCCCCCCCCCCCCCCCCCCCCCCCCCCCCCCCCCCCCCCCCCCCCCCCCCCCCCCCCCCCCCCCCCCCCCCCCCCCCCCCCCCCCCCCCCCCCCCCCCCCCCCCCCCCCCCCCCCCCCCCCCCCCCCCCCCCCCCCCCCCCCCCCCCCCCCCCCCCCCCCCCCCCCCCCCCCCCCCCCCCCCCCCCCCCCCCCCCCCCCCCCCCCCCCCCCCCCCCCCCCCCCCCCCCCCCCCCCCCCCCCCCCCCCCCCCCCCCCCCCCCCCCCCCCCCCCCCCCCCCCCCCCCCCCCCCCCCCCCCCCCCCCCCCCCCCCCCCCCCCCCCCCCCCCCCCCCCCCCCCCCCCCCCCCCCCCCCCCCCCCCCCCCCCCCCCCCCCCCCCCCCCCCCCCCCCCCCCCCCCCCCCCCCCCCCCCCCCCCCCCCCCCCCCCCCCCCCCCGATATCATTACATCAACATTACATAATAGATGGGGATACATACAAGAGGCATAGAATGCCACACGAATATAACATCACAATACATAAGAGCACCATCCGACTACGGATGAAACACAAACAGAAACTCAAACGACATCCACCCTGCTAGCCCAGGCTGCCGACCTGGAACCTATCCCCTGATCGAAGAAGAAGCCGAAGAAGAACTCCAAAACAAGCAAGCATCGCTCTCGCATCATGATCATCGCACAACCTGTACCTGCAACTATTGTTTTAGTAATCTGTGAGCCACGAGGACTCAGCAACCCCATTACCATGGGTATCAAGACTAGCAAAGCTTAACGGGAAGGAAGGGGTAAAGTGGTGAGGTTGCAACAGCGACTAAGCATATATGGTGGCTATCATACGCAAATAAGAGCGAGAAGAGAGCAAGCAGAACGGTTGTGAAGCTAGCAATGACCAAGAAGTGATCCTGAACTCCTACTTACGTCAAACATAACCCAAAACCGTGTTCACTTCCCGGACTCCACCGAAAAGAGACCATCACGGCTACACACACGGTTGATGCATTTTAATTCAGATCTGGGGTCAAGTTATCTACAACTGGACATTAACAAATTCCCATCTGCCTATAACTGCAGGTACGGCTTTCGAAAGTTTATACCCTGCAGGGGTGTCCCACCTTAGCCCATGATAAGCTCTCGCGATCAACGAAGGATATACCTTCTCCCAGGAAGACCCGATCAGACTCGGAATCCCGGTTTACAAGACATTTCGACAATGGGAAAACAAGACCAGCAAGACCGCCCGATGCGCCGACAATCCCGATAGGAGCTGCACATATCTCGTTCTCAGGGCAACACCGGATAAGCTAAGCGTACAGGTACCGACGTAACCCAAGTTGCCAAGGGATGGTCCCGCACGGTGCTCTAGTTTGGACCAACACTTAGACAAGCATTGGCCCGGGGGGGCTATAATAAAGATGACCCTTGTGTTAATTACTCCCAAGGGAAATGTAGGTGGTGGTGAGGCAAATGGTAAAACCAAGGTTGGGCCTTGCTGGAGGAGTTTTATTCAAAGCGAACTGTCAAGGGGGTCCCATAAATCACCCAACCGCGTAAGAAACGTAAAATCCGGGAACATAACACCGGTATGATGGAAACTAGGGCGGCAAGAGTGGAACAAAACACCAGGCATAAGGCCGAGCCTTCCACCCTTTACCAAGTATATAGATGCATTAATAATATAAGAGATATTGTGATATCCCAACATAATCCTATCCATCATGGGGCAATCTTCAACTTCACCTGCAACTAACAACGCTATAAGAGGGGCTGAGCAAAAACGGTAACATAGCCAAGCAACGGTTTGCTAGGAAGGGTGTCAAATGTTAGAGGTTCATGGTAACTTGGGAGGCTTGAGGAGCAAAAGATAGGTAACGCAACATAGCGATAAAACGAAGCAACTAGCATAGCAATGATAGTAGTGAGATCCAGGGTAGCGGTCATCTTGCCTGAAATCCCGCAAGGAAGAGAACTAGTCCATGAAGAAGATGAACGGATGAAGCCGAACCAAGCGTAGACCAACGAATCCTCACGATCGCAACAAAACGGGAACTATCAAGAAGAAGCACACAACATAGTAAACACACCACACATGAACAAGGCATGATGCAAAGCATGATGCATGACAAAGCTACATGAAGCTACTCATGGCAAGAGATGATGCAAACAAGAGCAACACCTCAAAGCAAGTTTAAATGAGGTCGGGAACAACATATAACAATTCCGGTAAGTCCTCATATGCAAATTTCGAAATTAGTCCAGATCTGAATAAACCTTATGTTCAAGTTGTTAAATAGCAAGTTAAGATGCACCAAGATGATCTACACGAGATTCTAGTCAAGTTACATATAAAGTTCATTTAATTCGGACCTACGGCCAAGAAGATATGAGCAAAACAAGTTGAACATGGCATTGGTGCAAAATGCACACAAACATCAAGAAAACACCACAAAACAAGGATGCAACATGATAATATGAAGCTACATGCAAAATCAAGCAAGTTTCATATGGAGCACACTCAAAACGGAGCAATGGTTCAACACATACACTCTATACAAGACATAACAACAATCTGTCCAAAACAGCAACTAGGCATATTGCAAGCATCAAAACAACATTCTACAGCACCCCAACATTAGAACAAAAGGCATGGACATGATGTACAGGTAAAGCATAACAAAACATGAACGCTGAGCTATCTCCTCTGATACCAACTTGTCACGCCCAATATGCGACCCTATCCAAAAGGAACTCGCCCCCCCCCCCCCCCCCCCCCCCCCCCCCCCCCCCCCCCCCCCCCCCCCCCCCCCCCCCCCCCCCCCCCCCCCCCCCCCCCCCCCCCCCCCCCCCCCCCCCCCCCCCCCCCCCCCCCCCCCCCCCCCCCCCCCCCCCCCCCCCCCCCCCCCCCCCCCCCCCCCCCCCCCCCCCCCCCCCCCCCCCCCCCCCCCCCCCCCCCCCCCCCCCCCCCCCCCCCCCCCCCCCCCCCCCCCCCCCCCCCCCCCCCCCCCCCCCCCCCCCCCCCCCCCCCCCCCCCCCCCCCCCCCCCCCCCCCCCCCCCCCCCCCCCCCCCCCCCCCCCCCCCCCCCCCCCCCCCCCCCCCCCCCCCCCCCCCCCCCCCCCCCCCCCCCCCCCCCCCCCCCCCCCCCCCCCCCCCCCCCCCCCCCCCCCCCCCCCCCCCCCCCCCCCCCCCCCCCCCCCCCCCCCCCCCCCCCCCCCCCCCCCCCCCCCCCCCCCCCCCCCCCCCCCCCCCCCCCCCCCCCCCCCCCCCCCCCCCCCCCCCCCCCCCCCCCCCCCCCCCCCCCCCCCCCCCCCCCCCCCCCCCCCCCCCCCCCCCCCCCCCCCCCCCCCCCCCCCCCCCCCCCCCCCCCCCCCCCCCCCCCCCCCCCCCCCCCCCCCCCCCCCCCCCCCCCCCCCCCCCCCCCCCCCCCCCCCCCCCCCCCCCCCCCCCCCCCCCCCCCCCCCCCCCCCCCCCCCCCCCCCCCCCCCCCCCCCCCCCCCCCCCCCCCCCCCCCCCCCCCCCCCCCCCCCCCCCCCCCCCCCCCCCCCCCCCCCCCCCCCCCCCCCCCCCCCCCCCCCCCCCCCCCCCCCCCCCCCCCCCCCCCCCCCCCCCCCCCCCCCCCCCCCCCCCCCCCCCCCCCCCCCCCCCCCCCCCCCCCCCCCCCCCCCCCCCCCCCCCCCCCCCCCCCCCCCCCCCCCCCCCCCCCCCCCCCCCCCCCCCCCCCCCCCCCCCCCCCCCCCCCCCCCCCCCCCCCCCCCCCCCCCCCCCCCCCCCCCCCCCCCCCCCCCCCCCCCCCCCCCCCCCCCCCCCCCCCCCCCCCCCCCCCCCCCCCCCCCCCCCCCCCCCCCCCCCCCCCCCCCCCCCCCCCCCCCCCCCCCCCCCCCCCCCCCCCCCCCCCCCCCCCCCCCCCCCCCCCCCCCCCCCCCCCCCCCCCCCCCCCCCCCCCCCCCCCCCCCCCCCCCCCCCCCCCCCCCCCCCCCCCCCCCCCCCCCCCCCCCCCCCCCCCCCCCCCCCCCCCCCCCCCCCCCCCCCCCCCCCCCCCCCCCCCCCCCCCCCCCCCCCCCCCCCCCCCCCCCCCCCCCCCCCCCCCCCCCCCCCCCCCCCCCCCCCCCCCCCCCCCCCCCCCCCCCCCCCCCCCCCCCCCCCCCCCCCCCCCCCCCCCCCCCCCCCCCCCCCCCCCCCCCCCCCCCCCCCCCCCCCCCCCCCCCCCCCCCCCCCCCCCCCCCCCCCCCCCCCCCCCCCCCCCCCCCCCCCCCCCCCCCCCCCCCCCCCCCCCCCCCCCCCCCCCCCCCCCCCCCCCCCCCCCCCCCCCCCCCCCCCCCCCCCCCCCCCCCCCCCCCCCCCCCCCCCCCCCCCCCCCCCCCCCCCCCCCCCCCCCCCCCCCCCCCCCCCCCCCAGCTCCTATCGGGATTTGTCGGCACATTCAGGCGGCTTTGCTGGTCTTGTTTTACCATTGTCGAAATGTCTTGTAACCGGGATTCCGAGTCTGATCGGGTCGTCCTGGGAGAAGGAATATCCTTCGTCCCCCCCCCCCCCCCCCCCCCCCCCCCCGTAGGGTATTATCTTTCGAAAGCCGTGCCCGCGGTTATGTGGCAGATGGGAATTTGTTAATGTCCGGTTGTAGATAACTTGACATCAGATTCGAATTAAAATGCATCAACCGCGTGTGTAGCCGTGATGGTCTCTTTTCAGCGGAGTCCGAGAAGTGAACACGGTTTTGGGTTATGTTTGACGTAAGTAGGAGTTCAGGATCACCTTTTGATCATTGCTAGCTTCACGACCGTTCCGTTGTTTCTCTTTCCGCTCTCATTTGCGTATGTTAGCCACCATATCATGCTTAGTTGCTGCTGCAACCTCACCACTTATCCTTTCCATACCCATTAAGCTTTGCTAGTCTTGATACCCATGGTAATGGGATTGCTGAGTCCTCGTGGCTCACAGATTACTACAACAACAGTTGCAGGTACAGGTTATGCGATGATCATGATGTGAGAGCGATGCTTGCTTGTTTTGGAGTTCTTCTTCTGCTTCTTCTTCGTTCAAGGGATACGTTCCAGGTCGGCAGCCTGGGCTAACAGGGTGGATGTCGTTTGAGTTTCTGTTTGTGTTTCATCCATAGTCGGATGTTGCTCTTATGTATTGTGATGTTGTATTAATGTGGCATTGTATGCCTCTTGTATGTATCCCCATCTATTATGTAATGTTGATGTAATGATATCCACCTTGCAAAAGTGTATCAATATGCGGTTCTATCCTTGGTGGGACCTTCCCCCCCCCCCCCCCCCCCCCCCCCCCCCCCCCCCCCCCCCCCCCCCCCCCCCCCCCCCCCCCCCCCCCCCCCCCCCCCCCCCCCCCCCCCCCCCCCCCCCCCCCCCCCCCCCCCCCCCCCCCCCCCCCCCCCCCCCCCCCCCCCCCCCCCCCCCCCCCCCCCCCCCCCCCCCCCCCCCCCCCCCCCCCCCCCCCCCCCCCCCCCCCCCCCCCCCCCCCCCCCCCCCCCCCCCCCCCCCCCCCCCCCCCCCCCCCCCCCCCCCCCCCCCCCCCCCCCCCCCCCCCCCCCCCCCCCCCCCCCCCCCCCCCCCCCCCCCCCCCCCCCCCCCCCCCCCCCCCCCCCCCCCCCCCCCCCCCCCCCCCCCCCCCCCCCCCCCCCCCCCCCCCCCCCCCCCCCCCCCCCCCCCCCCCCCCCCCCCCCCCCCCCCCCCCCCCCCCCCCCCCCCCCCCCCCCCCCCCCCCCCCCCCCCCCCCCCCCCCCCCCCCCCCCCCCCCCCCCCCCCCCCCCCCCCCCCCCCCCCCCCCCCCCCCCCCCCCCCCCCCCCCCCCCCCCCCCCCCCCCCCCCCCCCCCCCCCCCCCCCCCCCCCCCCCCCCCCCCCCCCCCCCCCCCCCCCCCCCCCCCCCCCCCCCCCCCCCCCCCCCCCCCCCCCCCCCCCCCCCCCCCCCCCCCCCCCCCCCCCCCCCCCCCCCCCCCCCCCCCCCCCCCCCCCCCCCCCCCCCCCCCCCCCCCCCCCCCCCCCCCCCCCCCCCCCCCCCCCCCCCCCCCCCCCCCCCCCCCCCCCCCCCCCCCCCCCCCCCCCCCCCCCCCCCCCCCCCCCCCCCCCCCCCCCCCCCCCCCCCCCCCCCCCCCCCCCCCCCCCCCCCCCCCCCCCCCCCCCCCCCCCCCCCCCCCCCCCCCCCCCCCCCCCCCCCCCCCCCCCCCCCCCCCCCCCCCCCCCCCCCCCCCCCCCCCCCCCCCCCCCCCCCCCCCCCCCCCCCCCCCCCCCCCCCCCCCCCCCCCCCCCCCCCCCCCCCCCCCCCCCCCCCCCCCCCCCCCCCCCCCCCCCCCCCCCCCCCCCCCCCCCCCCCCCCCCCCCCCCCCCCCCCCCCCCCCCCCCCCCCCCCCCCCCCCCCCCCCCCCCCCCCCCCCCCCCCCCCCCCCCCCCCCCCCCCCCCCCCCCCCCCCCCCCCCCCCCCCCCCCCCCCCCCCCCCCCCCCCCCCCCCCCCCCCCCCCCCCCCCCCCCCCCCCCCCCCCCCCCCCCCCCCCCCCCCCCCCCCCCCCCCCCCCCCCCCCCCCCCCCCCCCCCCCCCCCCCCCCCCCCCCCCCCCCCCCCCCCCCCCCCCCCCCCCCCCCCCCCCCCCCCCCCCCCCCCCCCCCCCCCCCCCCCCCCCCCCCCCCCCCCCCCCCCCCCCCCCCCCCCCCCCCCCCCCCCCCCCCCCCCCCCCCCCCCCCCCCCCCCCCCCCCCCCCCCCCCCCCCCCCCCCCCCCCCCCCCCCCCCCCCCCCCCCCCCCCCCCCCCCCCCCCCCCCCCCCCCCCCCCCCCCCCCCCCCCCCCCCCCCCCCCCCCCCCCCCCCCCCCCCCCCCCCCCCCCCCCCCCCCCCCCCCCCCCCCCCCCCCCCCCCCCCCCCCCCCCCCCCCCCCCCCCCCCCCCCCCCCCCCCCCCCCCCCCCCCCCCCCCCCCCCCCCCCCCCCCCCCCCCCCCCCCCCCCCCCCCCCCCCCCCCCCCCCCCCCCCCCCCCCCCCCCCCCCCCCCCCCCCCCCCCCCCCCCCCCCCCCCCCCCCCCCCCCCCCCCCCCCCCCCCCCCCCCCCCCCCCCCCCCCCCCCCCCCCCCCCCCCCCCCCCCCCCCCCCCCCCCCCCCCCCCCCCCCCCCCCCCCCCCCCCCCCCCCCCCCCCCCCCCCCCCCCCCCCCCCCCCCCCCCCCCCCCCCCCCCCCCCCCCCCCCCCCCCCCCCCCCCCCCCCCCCCCCCCCCCCCCCCCCCCCCCCCCCCCCCCCCCCCCCCCCCCCCCCCCCCCCCCCCCCCCCCCCCCCCCCCCCCCCCCCCCCCCCCCCCCCCCCCCCCCCCCCCCCCCCCCCCCCCCCCCCCCCCCCCCCCCCCCCCCCCCCCCCCCCCCCCCCCCCCCCCCCCCCCCCCCCCCCCCCCCCCCCCCCCCCCCCCCCCCCCCCCCCCCCCCCCCCCCCCCCCCCCCCCCCCCCCCCCCCCCCCCCCCCCCCCCCCCCCCCCCCCCCCCCCCCCCCCCCCCCCCCCCCCCCCCCCCCCCCCCCCCCCCCCCCCCCCCCCCCCCCCCCCCCCCCCCCCCCCCCCCCCCCCCCCCCCCCCCCCCCCCCCCCCCCCCCCCCCCCCCCCCCCCCCCCCCCCCCCCCCCCCCCCCCCCCCCCCCCCCCCCCCCCCCCCCCCCCCCCCCCCCCCCCCCCCCCCCCCCCCCCCCCCCCCCCCCCCCCCCCCCCCCCCCCCCCCCCCCCCCCCCCCCCCCCCCCCCCCCCCCCCCCCCCCCCCCCCCCCCCCCCCCCCCCCCCCCCCCCCCCCCCCCCCCCCCCCCCCCCCCCCCCCCCCCCCCCCCCCCCCCCCCCCCCCCCCCCCCCCCCCCCCCCCCCCCCCCCCCCCCCCCCCCCCCCCCCCCCCCCCCCCCCCCCCCCCCCCCCCCCCCCCCCCCCCCCCCCCCCCCCCCCCCCCCCCCCCCCCCCCCCCCCCCCCCCCCCCCCCCCCCCCCCCCCCCCCCCCCCCCCCCCCCCCCCCCCCCCCCCCCCCCCCCCCCCCCCCCCCCCCCCCCCCCCCCCCCCCCCCCCCCCCCCCCCCCCCCCCCCCCCCCCCCCCCCCCCCCCCCCCCCCCCCCCCCCCCCCCCCCCCCCCCCCCCCCCCCCCCCCCCCCCCCCCCCCCCCCCCCCCCCCCCCCCCCCCCCCCCCCCCCCCCCCCCCCCCCCCCCCCCCCCCCCCCCCCCCCCCCCCCCCCCCCCCCCCCCCCCCCCCCCCCCCCCCCCCCCCCCCCCCCCCCCCCCCCCCCCCCCCCCCCCCCCCCCCCCCCCCCCCCCCCCCCCCCCCCCCCCCCCCCCCCCCCCCCCCCCCCCCCAAATTCTGCAAAAATTAGGAAAAATAAAAAATTTGTATATAAAGACAGTGCAAAAAGTTTCAGAACCGTTTGACGTTTCAGTAAAAAATGTAAAATCGTGCATTACAGCCAAAGTTTCTGTCCTGCAAAGCACAAACCAACAAGCATTGTAAACATCCTAAAGGCAAACCTTGGCACATTATTTTTATTATACAATGGAATTGGACAAGGGGATAATTATTTTTGTTGAAAATTTTCTGTAATCAAGATTCACAAAGTTTCCGTGGGCATGAACAAAGTTCAAGGCTAGCTCCCACTTTAACAATGCTCGTCTTTCTCACTTTCGCTTTTCTTTTTGAAAAAGTTTTGGGTTCCCCTCTTTATTTTTTTGTTTTTAAACGTTATAAATGCACACAACAGAAATAAATGACTCTCTAAAACTTCCGGGTTGTCTCCCTGGAAGCACTTTCTTTAAAGCCATTAAGCTAGGCATATAGTGCTCAAGTAATGGATCCACCCGGATCCCAAGGTATATCAAAGCCAATTTTAATTAACAATGATTTGGCATTTAGTAGTGAGCACAAAGCAACATATATCATGTAATGACGAAGTCTAACTCTCTTCCTATGCATCGGCATGTCATAAAAGAACAATTCATGCACACAAAGTAAAGGCAATGCATAGTATAAGCAGTTTCTTGCAATTCTATCGCGTTGGAAACATAAAGAGGCGGAGATGTACTTCCTATCTCATAATAATTGCAAGTTGGAGCTGCAAGCACATGCATATTATATCTATCAAAATCATCATGTGCAACGGTAAAATGCAACCCATCAACATAATCCTTAATAAGAGCAAACTTCTCCGATATAGTGTAGTTTGGAGAATTCAAAAAGATAATAGGACTATTATGTGTGGGTGCAATAGCAACAATTTCATGTTTAACATAAGGAACTATAGCAAGTTCATCTCCATAAGCATCATTCATATTGGCATCATGGCCACAAGCATAGCAAGCATCAAGTTCATCAAAAAGGGGTATTTCAAGAGAATCAACGGGATCATAACAATCATCATAGCAATCATCCTTCGGTAAGCCGAAGGGAAATTAAACAATGTATGAGTTGAAGAGTTACTCTCATTAGAAGGTGGGCACGGGTGATCAATCCGCTCTTCCTCCTTTTGTTCTTCGCTCTCCTCCTCATCTTTTTCATCCAATGAGCTCACAGTTTCATCAATTTCTTCTTCCATAGATTCCTGCAAAATATTAGTCTCTTCTTGGACAGCGGAGACTTTCTCAATAAATTCATCAATATCATAATTGTATTTATAATTATCATAGCAATATTTAAGTATAGCTAAATTTTCAGGTCTGTAAACAGCATCATAAAGATTTTCACACTCTTTAAACAAAGATTCAATTTCATAAGCACCCATAAAAGCAATGAATTCTTCTATTTGTTCCACATCATAGTAATCATATATACCATTAGCATAAGAAGCTAAGGTTTTATTATCATTAAATTCGCATGAAAAGGGAAGGTGTGGGGCCTTCATCCTAGAGGAACAAGTATAATCATATCTCAAGCACAGTTCCCGAGCATACCAATGCAACATATGAATTTGATCCCATAATAGTTTCCCTTTTTGAGTCAAGCGATAATCCCTAAAGTATTCACGTTGATCCAACGTTACTCCTATTATAAAGTTGAATGGGGTTTTCTCAGGATTATCAAAGTAGTACATAATATCTTTCACATAATGAGCATCGAGGGTTTTAGGAGGTTCCCCATCTCCATGAGTAGCAAGTACACCTAATTTTTTTGGTATTTCGTGTTCCATATCCATAACTAAAGATAGAGAACAACTTAGAACAGAGAATAAAACCTACTTAGTGATAAAGCAAACAAGCACACACGAGAATATTCACCCCACGCTATTCCCCCCCCCCCCCCCCCCCCCCCCCCCCCCCCCCCCCCCCCCCCCCCCCCCCCCCCCCCCCCCCCCCCCCCCCCCCCCCCCCCCCCCCCCCCCCCCCCCCCCCCCCCCCCCCCCCCCCCCCCCCCCCCCCCCCCCCCCCCCCCCCCCCCCCCCCCCCCCCCCCCCCCCCCCCCCCCCCCCCCCCCCCCCCCCCCCCCCCCCCCCCCCCCCCCCCCCCCCCCCCCCCCCCCCCCCCCCCCCCCCCCCCCCCCCCCCCCCCCCCCCCCCCCCCCCCCCCCCCCCCCCCCCCCCCCCCCCCCCCCCCCCCCCCCCCCCCCCCCCCCCCCCCCCCCCCCCCCCCCCCCCCCCCCCCCCCCCCCCCCCCCCCCCCCCCCCCCCCCCCCCCCCCCCCCCCCCCCCCCCCCCCCCCCCCCCCCCCCCCCCCCCCCCCCCCCCCCCCCCCCCCCCCCCCCCCCCCCCCCCCCCCCCCCCCCCCCCCCCCCCCCCCCCCCCCCCCCCCCCCCCCCCCCCCCCCCCCCCCCCCCCCCCCCCCCCCCCCCCCCCCCCCCCCCCCCCCCCCCCCCCCCCCCCCCCCCCCCCCCCCCCCCCCCCCCCCCCCCCCCCCCCCCCCCCCCCCCCCCCCCCCCCCCCCCCCCCCCCCCCCCCCCCCCCCCCCCCCCCCCCCCCCCCCCCCCCCCCCCCCCCCCCCCCCCCCCCCCCCCCCCCCCCCCCCCCCCCCCCCCCCCCCCCCCCCCCCCCCCCCCCCCCCCCCCCCCCCCCCCCCCCCCCCCCCCCCCCCCCCCCCCCCCCCCCCCCCCCCCCCCCCCCCCCCCCCCCCCCCCCCCCCCCCCCCCCCCCCCCCCCCCCCCCCCCCCCCCCCCCCCCCCCCCCCCCCCCCCCCCCCCCCCCCCCCCCCCCCCCCCCCCCCCCCCCCCCCCCCCCCCCCCCCCCCCCCCCCCCCCCCCCCCCCCCCCCCCCCCCCCCCCCCCCCCCCCCCCCCCCCCCCCCCCCCCCCCCCCCCCCCCCCCCCCCCCCCCCCCCCCCCCCCCCCCCCCCCCCCCCCCCCCCCCCCCCCCCCCCCCCCCCCCCCCCCCCCCCCCCCCCCCCCCCCCCCCCCCCCCCCCCCCCCCCCCCCCCCCCCCCCCCCCCCCCCCCCCCCCCCCCCCCCCCCCCCCCCCCCCCCCCCCCCCCCCCCCCCCCCCCCCCCCCCCCCCCCCCCCCCCCCCCCCCCCCCCCCCCCCCCCCCCCCCCCCCCCCCCCCCCCCCCCCCCCCCCCCCCCCCCCCCCCCCCCCCCCCCCCCCCCCCCCCCCCCCCCCCCCCCCCCCCCCCCCCCCCCCCCCCCCCCCCCCCCCCCCCCCCCCCCCCCCCCCCCCCCCCCCCCCCCCCCCCCCCCCCCCCCCCCCCCCCCCCCCCCCCCCCCCCCCCCCCCCCCCCCCCCCCCCCCCCCCCCCCCCCCCCCCCCCCCCCCCCCCCCCCCCCCCCCCCCCCCCCCCCCCCCCCCCCCCCCCCCCCCCCCCCCCCCCCCCCCCCCCCCCCCCCCCCCCCCCCCCCCCCCCCCCCCCCCCCCCCCCCCCCCCCCCCCCCCCCCCCCCCCCCCCCCCCCCCCCCCCCCCCCCCCCCCCCCCCCCCCCCCCCCCCCCCCCCCCCCCCCCCCCCCCCCCCCCCCCCCCCCCCCCCCCCCCCCCCCCCCCCCCCCCCCCCCCCCCCCCCCCCCCCCCCCCCCCCCCCCCCCCCCCCCCCCCCCCCCCCCCCCCCCCCCCCCCCCCCCCCCCCCCCCCCCCCCCCCCCCCCCCCCCCCCCCCCCCCCCCCCCCCCCCCCCCCCCCCCCCCCCCCCCCCCCCCCCCCCCCCCCCCCCCCCCCCCCCCCCCCCCCCCCCCCCCCCCCCCCCCCCCCCCCCCCCCCCCCCCCCCCCCCCCCCCCCCCCCCCCCCCCCCCCCCCCCCCCCCCCCCCCCCCCCCCCCCCCCCCCCCCCCCCCCCCCCCCCCCCCCCCCCCCCCCCCCCCCCCCCCCCCCCCCCCCCCCCCCCCCCCCCCCCCCCCCCCCCCCCCCCCCCCCCCCCCCCCCCCCCCCCCCCCCCCCCCCCCCCCCCCCCCCCCCCCCCCCCCCCCCCCCCCCCCCCCCCCCCCCCCCCCCCCCCCCCCCCCCCCCCCCCCCCCCCCCCCCCCCCCCCCCCCCCCCCCCCCCCCCCCCCCCCCCCCCCCCCCCCCCCCCCCCCCCCCCCCCCCCCCCCCCCCCCCCCCCCCCCCCCCCCCCCCCCCCCCCCCCCCCCCCCCCCCCCCCCCCCCCCCCCCCCCCCCCCCCCCCCCCCCCCCCCCCCCCCCCCCCCCCCCCCCCCCCCCCCCCCCCCCCCCCCCCCCCCCCCCCCCCCCCCCCCCCCCCCCCCCCCCCCCCCCCCCCCCCCCCCCCCCCCCCCCCCCCCCCCCCCCCCCCCCCCCCCCCCCCCCCCCCCCCCCCCCCCCCCCCCCCCCCCCCCCCCCCCCCCCCCCCCCCCCCCCCCCCCCCCCCCCCCCCCCCCCCCCCCCCCCCCCCCCCCCCCCCCCCCCCCCCCCCCCCCCCCCCCCCCCCCCCCCCCCCCCCCCCCCCCCCCCCCCCCCCCCCCCCCCCCCCCCCCCCCCCCCCCCCCCCCCCCCCCCCCCCCCCCCCCCCCCCCCCCCCCCCCCCCCCCCCCCCCCCCCCCCCCCCCCCCCCCCCCCCCCCCCCCCCCCCCCCCCCCCCCCCCCCCCCCCCCCCCCCCCCCCCCCCCCCCCCCCCCCCCCCCCCCCCCCCCCCCCCCCCCCCCCCCCCCCCCCCCCCCCCCCCCCCCCCCCCCCCCCCCCCCCCCCCCCCCCCCCCCCCCCCCCCCCCCCCCCCCCCCCCCCCCCCCCCCCCCCCCCCCCCCCCCCCCCCCCCCCCCCCCCCCCCCCCCCCCCCCCCCCCCCCCCCCCCCCCCCCCCCCCCCCCCCCCCCCCCCCCCCCCCCCCCCCCCCCCCCCCCCCCCCCCCCCCCCCCCCCCCCCCCCCCCCCCCCCCCCCCCCCCCCCCCCCCCCCCCCCCCCCCCCCCCCCCCCCCCCCCCCCCCCCCCCCCCCCCCCCCCCCCCCCCCCCCCCCCCCCCCCCCCCCCCCCCCCCCCCCCCCCCCCCCCCCCCCCCCCCCCCCCCCCCCCCCCCCCCCCCCCCCCCCCCCCCCCCCCCCCCCCCCCCCCCCCCCCCCCCCCCCCCCCCCCCCCCCCCCCCCCCCCCCCCCCCCCCCCCCCCCCCCCCCCCCCCCCCCCCCCCCCCCCCCCCCCCCCCCCCCCCCCCCCCCCCCCCCCCCCCCCCCCCCCCCCCCCCCCCCCCCCCCCCCCCCCCCCCCCCCCCCCCCCCCCCCCCCCCCCCCCCCCCCCCCCCCCCCCCCCCCCCCCCCCCCCCCCCCCCCCCCCCCCCCCCCCCCCCCCCCCCCCCCCCCCCCCCCCCCCCCCCCCCCCCCCCCCCCCCCCCCCCCCCCCCCCCCCCCCCCCCCCCCCCCCCCCCCCCCCCCCCCCCCCCCCCCCCCCCCCCCCCCCCCCCCCCCCCCCCCCCCCCCCCCCCCCCCCCCCCCCCCCCCCCCCCCCCCCCCCCCCCCCCCCCCCCCCCCCCCCCCCCCCCCCCCCCCCCCCCCCCCCCCCCCCCCCCCCCCCCCCCCCCCCCCCCCCCCCCCCCCCCCCCCCCCCCCCCCCCCCCCCCCCCCCCCCCCCCCCCCCCCCCCCCCCCCCCCCCCCCCCCCCCCCCCCCCCCCCCCCCCCCCCCCCCCCCCCCCCCCCCCCCCCCCCCCCCCCCCCCCCCCCCCCCCCCCCCCCCCCCCCCCCCCCCCCCCCCCCCCCCCCCCCCCCCCCCCCCCCCCCCCCCCCCCCCCCCCCCCCCCCCCCCCCCCCCCCCCCCCCCCCCCCCCCCCCCCCCCCCCCCCCCCCCCCCCCCCCCCCCCCCCCCCCCCCCCCCCCCCCCCCCCCCCCCCCCCCCCCCCCCCCCCCCCCCCCCCCCCCCCCCCCCCCCCCCCCCCCCCCCCCCCCCCCCCCCCCCCCCCCCCCCCCCCCCCCCCCCCCCCCCCCCCCCCCCCCCCCCCCCCCCCCCCCCCCCCCCCCCCCCCCCCCCCCCCCCCCCCCCCCCCCCCCCCCCCCCCCCCCCCCCCCCCCCCCCCCCCCCCCCCCCCCCCCCCCCCCCCCCCCCCCCCCCCCCCCCCCCCCCCCCCCCCCCCCCCCCCCCCCCCCCCCCCCCCCCCCCCCCCCCCCCCCCCCCCCCCCCCCCCCCCCCCCCCCCCCCCCCCCCCCCCCCCCCCCCCCCCCCCCCCCCCCCCCCCCCCCCCCCCCCCCCCCCCCCCCCCCCCCCCCCCCCCCCCCCCCCCCCCCCCCCCCCCCCCCCCCCCCCCCCCCCCCCCCCCCCCCCCCCCCCCCCCCCCCCCCCCCCCCCCCCCCCCCCCCCCCCCCCCCCCCCCCCCCCCCCCCCCCCCCCCCCCCCCCCCCCCCCCCCCCCCCCCCCCCCCCCCCCCCCCCCCCCCCCCCCCCCCCCCCCCCCCCCCCCCCCCCCCCCCCCCCCCCCCCCCCCCCCCCCCCCCCCCCCCCCCCCCCCCCCCCCCCCCCCCCCCCCCCCCCCCCCCCCCCCCCCCCCCCCCCCCCCCCCCCCCCCCCCCCCCCCCCCCCCCCCCCCCCCCCCCCCCCCCCCCCCCCCCCCCCCCCCCCCCCCCCCCCCCCCCCCCCCCCCCCCCCCCCCCCCCCCCCCCCCCCCCCCCCCCCCCCCCCCCCCCCCCCCCCCCCCCCCCCCCCCCCCCCCCCCCCCCCCCCCCCCCCCCCCCCCCCCCCCCCCCCCCCCCCCCCCCCCCCCCCCCCCCCCCCCCCCCCCCCCCCCCCCCCCCCCCCCCCCCCCCCCCCCCCCCCCCCCCCCCCCCCCCCCCCCCCCCCCCCCCCCCCCCCCCCCCCCCCCCCCCCCCCCCCCCCCCCCCCCCCCCCCCCCCCCCCCCCCCCCCCCCCCCCCCCCCCCCCCCCCCCCCCCCCCCCCCCCCCCCCCCCCCCCCCCCCCCCCCCCCCCCCCCCCCCCCCCCCCCCCCCCCCCCCCCCCCCCCCCCCCCCCCCCCCCCCCCCCCCCCCCCCCCCCCCCCCCCCCCCCCCCCCCCCCCCCCCCCCCCCCCCCCCCCCCCCCCCCCCCCCCCCCCCCCCCCCCCCCCCCCCCCCCCCCCCCCCCCCCCCCCCCCCCCCCCCCCCCCCCCCCCCCCCCCCCCCCCCCCCCCCCCCCCCCCCCCCCCCCCCCCCCCCCCCCCCCCCCCCCCCCCCCCCCCCCCCCCCCCCCCCCCCCCCCCCCCCCCCCCCCCCCCCCCCCCCCCCCCCCCCCCCCCCCCCCCCCCCCCCCCCCCCCCCCCCCCCCCCCCCCCCCCCCCCCCCCCCCCCCCCCCCCCCCCCCCCCCCCCCCCCCCCCCCCCCCCCCCCCCCCCCCCCCCCCCCCCCCCCCCCCCCCCCCCCCCCCCCCCCCCCCCCCCCCCCCCCCCCCCCCCCCCCCCCCCCCCCCCCCCCCCCCCCCCCCCCCCCCCCCCCCCCCCCCCCCCCCCCCCCCCCCCCCCCCCCCCCCCCCCCCCCCCCCCCCCCCCCCCCCCCCCCCCCCCCCCCCCCCCCCCCCCCCCCCCCCCCCCCCCCCCCCCCCCCCCCCCCCCCCCCCCCCCCCCCCCCCCCCCCCCCCCCCCCCCCCCCCCCCCCCCCCCCCCCCCCCCCCCCCCCCCCCCCCCCCCCCCCCCCCCCCCCCCCCCCCCCCCCCCCCCCCCCCCCCCCCCCCCCCCCCCCCCCCCCCCCCCCCCCCCCCCCCCCCCCCCCCCCCCCCCCCCCCCCCCCCCCCCCCCCCCCCCCCCCCCCCCCCCCCCCCCCCCCCCCCCCCCCCCCCCCCCCCCCCCCCCCCCCCCCCCCCCCCCCCCCCCCCCCCCCCCCCCCCCCCCCCCCCCCCCCCCCCCCCCCCCCCCCCCCCCCCCCCCCCCCCCCCCCCCCCCCCCCCCCCCCCCCCCCCCCCCCCCCCCCCCCCCCCCCCCCCCCCCCCCCCCCCCCCCCCCCCCCCCCCCCCCCCCCCCCCCCCCCCCCCCCCCCCCCCCCCCCCCCCCCCCCCCCCCCCCCCCCCCCCCCCCCCCCCCCCCCCCCCCCCCCCCCCCCCCCCCCCCCCCCCCCCCCCCCCCCCCCCCCCCCCCCCCCCCCCCCCCCCCCCCCCCCCCCCCCCCCCCCCCCCCCCCCCCCCCCCCCCCCCCCCCCCCCCCCCCCCCCCCCCCCCCCCCCCCCCCCCCCCCCCCCCCCCCCCCCCCCCCCCCCCCCCCCCCCCCCCCCCCCCCCCCCCCCCCCCCCCCCCCCCCCCCCCCCCCCCCCCCCCCCCCCCCCCCCCCCCCCCCCCCCCCCCCCCCCCCCCCCCCCCCCCCCCCCCCCCCCCCCCCCCCCCCCCCCCCCCCCCCCCCCCCCCCCCCCCCCCCCCCCCCCCCCCCCCCCCCCCCCCCCCCCCCCCCCCCCCCCCCCCCCCCCCCCCCCCCCCCCCCCCCCCCCCCCCCCCCCCCCCCCCCCCCCCCCCCCCCCCCCCCCCCCCCCCCCCCCCCCCCCCCCCCCCCCCCCCCCCCCCCCCCCCCCCCCCCCCCCCCCCCCCCCCCCCCCCCCCCCCCCCCCCCCCCCCCCCCCCCCCCCCCCCCCCCCCCCCCCCCCCCCCCCCCCCCCCCCCCCCCCCCCCCCCCCCCCCCCCCCCCCCCCCCCCCCCCCCCCCCCCCCCCCCCCCCCCCCCCCCCCCCCCCCCCCCCCCCCCCCCCCCCCCCCCCCCCCCCCCCCCCCCCCCCCCCCCCCCCCCCCCCCCCCCCCCCCCCCCCCCCCCCCCCCCCCCCCCCCCCCCCCCCCCCCCCCCCCCCCCCCCCCCCCCCCCCCCCCCCCCCCCCCCCCCCCCCCCCCCCCCCCCCCCCCCCCCCCCCCCCCCCCCCCCCCCCCCCCCCCCCCCCCCCCCCCCCCCCCCCCCCCCCCCCCCCCCCCCCCCCCCCCCCCCCCCCCCCCCCCCCCCCCCCCCCCCCCCCCCCCCCCCCCCCCCCCCCCCCCCCCCCCCCCCCCCCCCCCCCCCCCCCCCCCCCCCCCCCCCCCCCCCCCCCCCCCCCCCCCCCCCCCCCCCCCCCCCCCCCCCCCCCCCCCCCCCCCCCCCCCCCCCCCCCCCCCCCCCCCCCCCCCCCCCCCCCCCCCCCCCCCCCCCCCCCCCCCCCCCCCCCCCCCCCCCCCCCCCCCCCCCCCCCCCCCCCCCCCCCCCCCCCCCCCCCCCCCCCCCCCCCCCCCCCCCCCCCCCCCCCCCCCCCCCCCCCCCCCCCCCCCCCCCCCCCCCCCCCCCCCCCCCCCCCCCCCCCCCCCCCCCCCCCCCCCCCCCCCCCCCCCCCCCCCCCCCCCCCCCCCCCCCCCCCCCCCCCCCCCCCCCCCCCCCCCCCCCCCCCCCCCCCCCCCCCCCCCCCCCCCCCCCCCCCCCCCCCCCCCCCCCCCCCCCCCCCCCCCCCCCCCCCCCCCCCCCCCCCCCCCCCCCCCCCCCCCCCCCCCCCCCCCCCCCCCCCCCCCCCCCCCCCCCCCCCCCCCCCCCCCCCCCCCCCCCCCCCCCCCCCCCCCCCCCCCCCCCCCCCCCCCCCCCCCCCCCCCCCCCCCCCCCCCCCCCCCCCCCCCCCCCCCCCCCCCCCCCCCCCCCCCCCCCCCCCCCCCCCCCCCCCCCCCCCCCCCCCCCCCCCCCCCCCCCCCCCCCCCCCCCCCCCCCCCCCCCCCCCCCCCCCCCCCCCCCCCCCCCCCCCCCCCCCCCCCCCCCCCCCCCCCCCCCCCCCCCCCCCCCCCCCCCCCCCCCCCCCCCCCCCCCCCCCCCCCCCCCCCCCCCCCCCCCCCCCCCCCCCCCCCCCCCCCCCCCCCCCCCCCCCCCCCCCCCCCCCCCCCCCCCCCCCCCCCCCCCCCCCCCCCCCCCCCCCCCCCCCCCCCCCCCCCCCCCCCCCCCCCCCCCCCCCCCCCCCCCCCCCCCCCCCCCCCCCCCCCCCCCCCCCCCCCCCCCCCCCCCCCCCCCCCCCCCCCCCCCCCCCCCCCCCCCCCCCCCCCCCCCCCCCCCCCCCCCCCCCCCCCCCCCCCCCCCCCCCCCCCCCCCCCCCCCCCCCCCCCCCCCCCCCCCCCCCCCCCCCCCCCCCCCCCCCCCCCCCCCCCCCCCCCCCCCCCCCCCCCCCCCCCCCCCCCCCCCCCCCCCCCCCCCCCCCCCCCCCCCCCCCCCCCCCCCCCCCCCCCCCCCCCCCCCCCCCCCCCCCCCCCCCCCCCCCCCCCCCCCCCCCCCCCCCCCCCCCCCCCCCCCCCCCCCCCCCCCCCCCCCCCCCCCCCCCCCCCCCCCCCCCCCCCCCCCCCCCCCCCCCCCCCCCCCCCCCCCCCCCCCCCCCCCCCCCCCCCCCCCCCCCCCCCCCCCCCCCCCCCCCCCCCCCCCCCCCCCCCCCCCCCCCCCCCCCCCCCCCCCCCCCCCCCCCCCCCCCCCCCCCCCCCCCCCCCCCCCCCCCCCCCCCCCCCCCCCCCCCCCCCCCCCCCCCCCCCCCCCCCCCCCCCCCCCCCCCCCCCCCCCCCCCCCCCCCCCCCCCCCCCCCCCCCCCCCCCCCCCCCCCCCCCCCCCCCCCCCCCCCCCCCCCCCCCCCCCCCCCCCCCCCCCCCCCCCCCCCCCCCCCCCCCCCCCCCCCCCCCCCCCCCCCCCCCCCCCCCCCCCCCCCCCCCCCCCCCCCCCCCCCCCCCCCCCCCCCCCCCCCCCCCCCCCCCCCCCCCCCCCCCCCCCCCCCCCCCCCCCCCCCCCCCCCCCCCCCCCCCCCCCCCCCCCCCCCCCCCCCCCCCCCCCCCCCCCCCCCCCCCCCCCCCCCCCCCCCCCCCCCCCCCCCCCCCCCCCCCCCCCCCCCCCCCCCCCCCCCCCCCCCCCCCCCCCCCCCCCCCCCCCCCCCCCCCCCCCCCCCCCCCCCCCCCCCCCCCCCCCCCCCCCCCCCCCCCCCCCCCCCCCCCCCCCCCCCCCCCCCCCCCCCCCCCCCCCCCCCCCCCCCCCCCCCCCCCCCCCCCCCCCCCCCCCCCCCCCCCCCCCCCCCCCCCCCCCCCCCCCCCCCCCCCCCCCCCCCCCCCCCCCCCCCCCCCCCCCCCCCCCCCCCCCCCCCCCCCCCCCCCCCCCCCCCCCCCCCCCCCCCCCCCCCCCCCCCCCCCCCCCCCCCCCCCCCCCCCCCCCCCCCCCCCCCCCCCCCCCCCCCCCCCCCCCCCCCCCCCCCCCCCCCCCCCCCCCCCCCCCCCCCCCCCCCCCCCCCCCCCCCCCCCCCCCCCCCCCCCCCCCCCCCCCCCCCCCCCCCCCCCCCCCCCCCCCCCCCCCCCCCCCCCCCCCCCCCCCCCCCCCCCCCCCCCCCCCCCCCCCCCCCCCCCCCCCCCCCCCCCCCCCCCCCCCCCCCCCCCCCCCCCCCCCCCCCCCCCCCCCCCCCTGGTGCAGTTGTGTAATGGGGTAGCTGAGTGCTGAAGCTATATGATGTTGTACGCTGTTACAGGGAAACAATGGGAAGCACTAAAGTTTACAATCGAGGTTTGCACATGCATGGTCCTTTGTCTAATAGCACATTATTGTGCAATTGCATGAACTATTCTAATATTTAGGTTTGTAACAGTTTGGTCTTGCACATGTAGGTCCTACTGTCAAAGGTTTTGACCCACTGTTCGACCCTTTTTGCATATGGGGAAATGAATTGTCCATGAATATTAGTCAAGTCAAGAAACTCAGAAAGATTGTTAGGAGAAAGAAATTAGCGACAAAAAACAACAAGATCTTTGTCTGCACAATGAAGAAGACATTAGTTCACTACAGGATGGTACTAACTATTATACCTTGGCTTTTTTATTCCTTTGCCCCGTTTCCAATCTAGAGAAGATATTTATGCACATCCTTGTTTTTAGGCCTTTCCAAAGCAGCTCACTGATGATTACCTCTCAAACTACATGTATGGTCAGGAGGCAAGGAAGATATTCATACAACACCCACAGTTCGATATTGAAGTGTTCCTGAAGAGGACAAAGGATGGACGGTCAATCATCCAGAGGCACTGGCCTAAATTTGCAAAGACTTTCGAAATCAATGAAGGCTCAATATTCGCCATCCGCTTCAGCAGTTTTTCAGGTGAGATTCATGTGTCTATGTACCGTCTATGATGCTAATTTCAAAAGGTTATAGATGTTGCATGTGAAACTTGGTGCCCCCCCCCCCCCCCCCCCCCCCCCCCCCCCCCCCCCCCCCCCCCCCCCCCCCCCCCCCCCCCCCCCCCCCCCCCCCCCCCCCCCCCCCGAAATATATTGTGTGCTTAATATGAAATGTCAATTAGATTAATAAATGGATTACTAATAATAGGGCAATTAGCCTGCTAATTGGGTTTTTCTATTGTAAAAGGTTATTGAGAAAACACCATGGGCGATGACCTCAGGCAACGCACACAGTTTCTAGGAATAAACCATGTTGGATCAATGAACAATCACACACGACATCCTCTTGAAAACTGTTTGCGTTAGGCCACCTTGCGCAAACATTTTACCACATAAAAAGTGTGTGTGATGGATAGCCTTTGCCACACAGTTTCTTCTACGCACCATGTGTGATGCATTCAATAACACAAACGATCAAATTGTTAATATCGTGTGCAATGGCAATGCGATCACAAACGATTTAATGGGGAAAATTGTGTGCGATGTACCTGCGAACGAAAATGTTTTCCTTGGAGTGACTGTGTGGGATGTATATACGAACAGAAACGTACTTCTTGGATTAACTGTGTGGGATGTACATACTAACGAAAACGTATTCCTTGGATTGACTGTGTGGAATGTACATACAAACGAAAAAGTTTAGCGGGGACTGACTGTGTGGGATGTACTTACGACCGGAAACGATTTGGCCTGTATAATTGTATTTTTTTAGCACAACTATATGTATAACCGTATTTGATCGCTCGCCGGTCGTACACGACCTCATTTTGCCGAGCGTGTGTGCCAGGAGGGCATATCCCTGACGGTTTCTGGGTCGTGTGGGAAGGATCCCCCTATCGCAGTCACTCACTAGGCGACGGTTCAGAACGCCATCGCGGAAAGGGGTTAAAAACTGTTTATATAGCACCTCGCTATACCAGTGAGGAGTTGTTACTTCCAGGTCAAATAAAAGCCTTGCTTCGACTAGTCCAGTAGCATCACTAGCTAAGAGGAGTGATGTTTGCTTGAACTACGTCGGTATTTTCCCCAAAGAGGAAGGGATGATGCAGCACAGCAACGGTAGGTGTTTCCCTCAGTGATGAGACCAAGGTTATCGAACCAGTAGGAGAACCAAGCAACACTACGTGCCCCCCCCCCCCCCCCCCCCCCCCCCCCCCCCCCCCCCCCCCCCCCCCCCCCCCCCCCCCCCCCCCCCCCCCCCCCCCCCCCCCCCCCCCCCCCCCCCCCCCCCCCCCCCCCCCCCCCCCCCCCCCCCCCCCCCCCCCCCCCCCCCCCCCCCCCCCCCCCCCCCCCCCCCCCCCCCCCCCCCCCCCCCCCCCCCCCCCCCCCCCCCCCCCCCCCCCCCCCCCCCCCCCCCCCCCCCCCCCCCCCCCCCCCCCCCCCCCCCCCCCCCCCCCCCCCCCCCCCCCCCCCCCCCCCCCCCCCCCCCCCCCCCCCCCCCCCCCCCCCCCCCCCCCCCCCCCCCCCCCCCCCCCCCCCCCCCCCCCCCCCCCCCCCCCCCCCCCCCCCCCCCCCCCCCCCCCCCCCCCCCCCCCCCCCCCCCCCCCCCCCCCCCCCCCCCCCCCCCCCCCCCCCCCCCCCCCCCCCCCCCCCCCCCCCCCCCCCCCCCCCCCCCCCCCCCCCCCCCCCCCCCCCCCCCCCCCCCCCCCCCCCCCCCCCCCCAAGCAATTTGGTGGCTTCACCCAAAGTAATTTCCATAAAAGTACCACCCGCGGTGGAATCAAAAAGATTACGAGAGACAAAATTCAACCCCGCATAAAAGTTATGTATGATCATCCAAAGATTTAACCCATGAGTTGGGCAATTCCTTAGCATCAATTCATCCTTTCCCAAGATTGTGCAACATGCTCATGCTCAAGTTGCTTGAAATTCTTGATCTGGGTTCTAAGGGAAATAATTTTTGCGGGCAGAAAATACTTAGTAATAAAAGCATCTTTGCACTTATTCCAAGAATCGATACTATTGCGAGGCAAAGAAGAAAACCAAATTTTTGCATGATCATGCAAAGAAAACGGAAATAATTTGAACTTCATAATATCATTGTCCACATCTTTTTTCTTTTGCATAACGCATAATTCCACGAATGTGTTAAGAAGGGACGCGGCATCCTCATTAGGAGTACTGGAAAATTGATCTTTCATAACAAGATTCAGCAAAGCAGTAATAATATCACAAGACTCCACACTAGTGGCGGGAGGAGCAATTAGAGTGCCAATAAAATCATTGTTGTTGGTATTTGAGAAATCACACAACTTGGTGTTCTCTTGAGTCACTGTGACTACGCAACAAGATTGCACTCAAAAACGGATTTGAAGAGAAAACGGTGAACGAAAAAGAGGGCGAATAAAACGGCAAATTTTTGTGAAGTGGGGCAGAGGAAAATGAGAGGCAAATGGCAAATAATGTAAATTGCGAGGAGATGAGATTTGTGATTAGGAACCTGGTAGATGTTGATGATGTCTCCCCGGCAACGGCGCCGGAAATTCCTTTTGATGTTTGCTTGAACTACGTCGGTATTTTCCCCAAAGAGGAAGGGATGATGCAGCACAGCAACGGTAGGTATTTCCCTCAGTGATGAGACCAAGGTTATCGAACCAGTAGGAGAATCAAGCAACACTATGTGAACAGCACCTGCACACAAATAACAAATACTCGCAACCCGACGTATTAAAGGGGTTGTCAATCCCTTTCAGGTAACGGCGCCAGAAGTTGGCAAACGGACGTGATAAAGATATGATAGATTGGATAAATAGATCTCGAATAAAAGCAAATTAAAATAAAGTGCAACAAGGTATTTTTGGGTTTTTGGAAATATAGATCTGAAAATAAAAGCAAATAAAATAGATTGCAAAGGCAAATATATTGAAGAAGAGACCCGGGGGCCGTAGGTTTCACTAGTGGCTTCTCTCGAGACAAATAGCAAACGGTGGGTGAACAAATTACTGTTAGGTAACTGATAGAACTTCAAATAATCATGATGATATCCAGGCAATGATCATTATATCCCCCCCCCCCCCCCCCCCCCCCCCCCCCCCCCCCCCCCCCCCCCCCCCCCCCCCCCCCCCCCCCCCCCCCCCCCCCCCCCCCCCCCCCCCCCCCCCCCCCCCCCCCCCCCCCCCCCCCCCCCCCCCCCCCCCCCCCCCCCCCCCCCCCCCCCCCCCCCCCCCCCCCCCCCCCCCCCCCCCCCCCCCCCCCCCCCCCCCCCCCCCCCCCCCCCCCCCCCCCCCCCCCCCCCCCCCCCCCCCCCCCCCCCCCCCCCCCCCCCCCCCCCCCCCCCCCCCCCCCCCCCCCCCCCCCCCCCCCCCCCCCCCCCCCCCCCCCCCCCCCCCCCCCCCCCCCCCCCCCCCCCCCCCCCCCCCCCCCCCCCCCCCCCCCCCCCCCCCCCCCCCCCCCCCCCCCCCCCCCCCCCCCCCCCCCCCCCCCCCCCCCCCCCCCCCCCCCCCCCCCCCCCCCCCCCCCCCCCCCCCCCCCCCCCCCCCCCCCCCCCCCCCCCCCCCCCCCCCCCCCCCCCCCCCCCCCCCCCCCCCCCCCCCCCCCCCCCCCCCCCCCCCCCCCCCCCCCCCCCCCCCCCCCCCCCCCCCCCCCCCCCCCCCCCCCCCCCCCCCCCCCCCCCCCCCCCCCCCCCCCCCCCCCCCCCCCCCCCCCCCCCCCCCCCCCCCCCCCCCCCCCCCCCCCCCCCCCCCCCCCCCCCCCCCCCCCCCCCCCCCCCCCCCCCCCCCCCCCCCCCCCCCCCCCCCCCCCCCCCCCCCCCCCCCCCCCCCCCCCCCCCCCCCCCCCCCCCCCCCCCCCCCCCCCCCCCCCCCCCCCCCCCCCCCCCCCCCCCCCCCCCCCCCCCCCCCCCCCCCCCCCCCCCCCCCCCCCCCCCCCCCCCCCCCCCCCCCCCCCCCCCCCCCCCCCCCCCCCCCCCCCCCCCCCCCCCCCCCCCCCCCCCCCCCCCCCCCCCCCCCCCCCCCCCCCCCCCCCCCCCCCCCCCCCCCCCCCCCCCCCCCCCCCCCCCCCCCCCCCCCCCCCCCCCCCCCCCCCCCCCCCCCCCCCCCCCCCCCCCCCCCCCCCCCCCCCCCCCCCCCCCCCCCCCCCCCCCCCCCCCCCCCCCCCCCCCCCCCCCCCCCCCCCCCCCCCCCCCCCCCCCCCCCCCCCCCCCCCCCCCCCCCCCCCCCCCCCCCCCCCCCCCCCCCCCCCCCCCCCCCCCCCCCCCCCCCCCCCCCCCCCCCCCCCCCCCCCCCCCCCCCCCCCCCCCCCCCCCCCCCCCCCCCCCCCCCCCCCCCCCCCCCCCCCCCCCCCCCCCCCCCCCCCCCCCCCCCCCCCCCCCCCCCCCCCCCCCCCCCCCCCCCCCCCCCCCCCCCCCCCCCCCCCCCCCCCCCCCCCCCCCCCCCCCCCCCCCCCCCCCCCCCCCCCCCCCCCCCCCCCCCCCCCCCCCCCCCCCCCCCCCCCCCCCCCCCCCCCCCCCCCCCCCCCCCCCCCCCCCCCCCCCCCCCCCCCCCCCCCCCCCCCCCCCCCCCCCCCCCCCCCCCCCCCCCCCCCCCCCCCCCCCCCCCCCCCCCCCCCCCCCCCCCCCCCCCCCCCCCCCCCCCCCCCCCCCCCCCCCCCCCCCCCCCCCCCCCCCCCCCCCCCCCCCCCCCCCCCCCCCCCCCCCCCCCCCCCCCCCCCCCCCCCCCCCCCCCCCCCCCCCCCCCCCCCCCCCCCCCCCCCCCCCCCCCACGTAGTGTTGCTTGGTTCTCCTACTGGTTCGATAACCTTGGTCTCATCACTGAGGGAAACACCTACCGTTGCTGTGCTGCATCATCCCTTCCTCTTTGGGGAAAATACCGACGTAGTTCAAGCAAACATCACTCCTCTTAGCTAGTGATGCTACTGGACTAGTCGAAGCAAGGCTTTTATTTGACCTGGAAGTAACAACTCCTCACTGGTATAGCGAGGTGCTATATAAACAGTTTTTAACCCCTTTCCGCGATGGCGTTCTGAACCGTCGCCTAGTGAGTGACTGCGATAGGGGGATCCTTCCCACACGACCCAGAAACCGTCAGGGATATGCCCTCCTGGCACACACGCTCGGCAAAATGAGGTCGTGTACGACCGGCGAGCGATCAAATACGGTTATACATATAGTTGTGCTAAAAAAATACAATTATACAGGCCAAATCGTTTCCGGTCGTAAGTACATCCCACACAGTCAGTCCCCGCTAAACTTTTTCGTTTGTATGTACATTCCACACAGTCAATCCAAGGAATACGTTTTCGTTAGTATGTACATCCCACACAGTTAATCCAAGAAGTACGTTTCTGTTCGTATATACATCCCACACAGTCACTCCAAGGAAAACATTTTCGTTCGCAGGTACATCGCACACAATTTTCCCCATTAAATCGTTTGTGATCGCATTGCCATTGCACACGATATTAACAATTTGATCGTTTGTGTTATTGAATGCATCACACATGGTGCGTAGAAGAAACTGTGTGGCAAAGGCTATCCATCACACACACTTTTTATGTGGTAAAATGTTTGCGCAAGGTGGCCTAACGCAAACAGTTTTCAAGAGGATGTCGTGTGTGATTGTTCATTGATCCAACATGGTTTATTCCTAGAAACTGTGTGCGTTGCCTGAGGTCATCGCCCATGGTGTTTTCTCAATAACCTTTTACAATAGAAAAACCCAATTAGCAGGCTAATTGCCCTATTATTAGTAATCCATTTATTAATCTAATTGACATTTCATATTAAGCACACAATATATTTCCCCCCCCCCCCCCCCCCCCCCCCCCCCCCCCCCCCCCCCCCCCCCCCCCCCCCCCCCCCCCCCCCCCCCCCCCCCCCCCCCCCCCCCCCCCCCCCCCCCCCCCCCCCCCCCCCCCCCCCCCCCCCCCCCCCCCCCCCCCCCCCCCCCCCCCCCCCCCCCCCCCCCCCCCCCCCCCCCCCCCCCCCCCCCCCCCCCCCCCCCCCCCCCCCCCCCCCCCCCCCCCCCCCCCCCCCCCCCCCCCCCCCCCCCCCCCCCCCCCCCCCCCCCCCCCCCCCCCCCCCCCCCCCCCCCCCCCCCCCCCCCCCCCCCCCCCCCCCCCCCCCCCCCCCCCCCCCCCCCCCCCCCCCCCCCCCCCCCCCCCCCCCCCCCCCCCCCCCCCCCCCCCCCCCCCCCCCCCCCCCCCCCCCCCCCCCCCCCCCCCCCCCCCCCCCCCCCCCCCCCCCCCCCCCCCCCCCCCCCCCCCCCCCCCCCCCCCCCCCCCCCCCCCCCCCCCCCCCCCCCCCCCCCCCCCCCCCCCCCCCCCCCCCCCCCCCCCCCCCCCCCCCCCCCCCCCCCCCCCCCCCCCCCCCCCCCCCCCCCCCCCCCCCCCCCCCCCCCCCCCCCCCCCCCCCCCCCCCCCCCCCCCCCCCCCCCCCCCCCCCCCCCCCCCCCCCCCCCCCCCCCCCCCCCCCCCCCCCCCCCCCCCCCCCCCCCCCCCCCCCCCCCCCCCCCCCCCCCCCCCCCCCCCCCCCCCCCCCCCCCCCCCCCCCCCCCCCCCCCCCCCCCCCCCCCCCCCCCCCCCCCCCCCCCCCCCCCCCCCCCCCCCCCCCCCCCCCCCCCCCCCCCCCCCCCCCCCCCCCCCCCCCCCCCCCCCCCCCCCCCCCCCCCCCCCCCCCCCCCCCCCCCCCCCCCCCCCCCCCCCCCCCCCCCCCCCCCCCCCCCCCCCCCCCCCCCCCCCCCCCCCCCCCCCCCCCCCCCCCCCCCCCCCCCCCCCCCCCCCCCCCCCCCCCCCCCCCCCCCCCCCCCCCCCCCCCCCCCCCCCCCCCCCCCCCCCCCCCCCCCCCCCCCCCCCCCCCCCCCCCCCCCCCCCCCCCCCCCCCCCCCCCCCCCCCCCCCCCCCCCCCCCCCCCCCCCCCCCCCCCCCCCCCCCCCCCCCCCCCCCCCCCCCCCCCCCCCCCCCCCCCCCCCCCCCCCCCCCCCCCCCCCCCCCCCCCCCCCCCCCCCCCCAGTTACCGGAAGGGAAACCCCAACTCTTGGAGTTACAAAGGAACCCCAATTTCTTTTGATCTGTTGCCTCCCAAACTTTTCCCAGTGATCATCCTTTATCTATAAACCCTGAATATGTAAAAATATTGCCAAGTCATTTGCAATATTTTTCATTTATAATTAATTCCTTCTTCTGCCAGCTAAAGAATTAAATCCAGGAAAATATCTATCCATCTCCAAAGTTCATAAAAACTTGTGGAGATATTCTTTGTGATCATATTGAGCTCCCATAAAAATATTGGCCATAATTAAATAGGGGAAATTGCATTTTCCTATTTAAAGCCAATATTGCATTTTGGGCACTTTCTAAAGGAACTACCATTTTGGTAGCCAGGAAAAATCTCAAATAAATTGTGGAGCTTCTCCTATCCATATCTTCACCATTTCCATCAAAACCCAAGCTCCATAGTTCAAAGTTTGAGCATAGCATCAATTTGCAAATTCTGTCCAGATTTCCAGTTTGCAAAGGAAGTGCTTGAACCCTTGATCTATTTGAGCTGAAATTTTTCATGGTGATTAGCATTGATAAATCACTCATGGAAACCAAAACCCAGCTCAATTCATTTTTCCATTCATCCACAGCAATTTTCTCAAGTTTCTATCCATTTCAAAGCTCTGTGAAGGAAGTACCAATTTGGCATTTCCAAATGAGCTGAAATTTTTCCAGTATCTCCATATATTCAAATCATCACTCTCCACAAAAATGAAGCTCATCTCATCAAGCCATATGTGTGCAGCTTCAAGTTCCAGCTTCTGGACCAATTTGTGCATTACAAAGGAAGTGTGTGCAATTCCTGTTCAAATGACCCCAAATTTTACCAGCACATAGTCCTTCCTACCCTATTTCATTTTGAGAAAGTCTCAGCTCCCCACCCTCATCCATTTCTCCAGGAAACTCCAGCCAATTCTGCTGTCAGAATCTTTTTCAGCATGCTTCCCTCATATCAGAGCCCCCTAGATGGTTCTAGCCACTTCCCTCACTTATTTGAGTAGTGAGCTACTTTTTGGACAAGGTGTGACAATACCTGGATGCCCTGGACGTGTGGTACCCATGGTGACCATGCAACGAGCGTCTAGAAACCATGCTCTGCACTCTGTCGTCTCCGTGTAGTTGCCTCCGGCCAACTCTAGCTTGTCCCAGCATGTCTAGTGGCCTCGCAGCACCCATGTACACCCCTCCAGCACCTTCCCCTTCTCTCCCTTCCTCCTCGCGCCACGGCGATTGCCGCCAAGGTACTGTCACGTTCGTGACCGTTGTCGTCTTCCTCAAGCTTCTTTCTCAAGCTTTCTCGAGCTCACCCGAGGTTTCTCTGCTCCTCCGTGACTCTTCCCGACACTGCAAACCACTAGCCACGTCACCTCATCGCTCCAGTGCACTGATAGGATCGCCATCGCGGCCATCCCTATCTGCTCGCTCACGGTCGGCTATAAATAGCCGTGGCTGAGCTCTCCCCGAGCATCCCCAACCCCCTCAGCCTCCTCCCCTCTTCCTCTATATCACTCCTGCACCCGTGCCTAGCCTAACCTCTCGCCGGAGCACGGTAATTTTGCCGAAGCACTGCCATGGCCGCCGCTCGGCCTCCGCCCCAATTCCCACCTTGGGCCTTCCCCAGCACCACCCGAACCCACAACCACACGCCCCACCCTCCGCCGACCATGCTCATGCCTTCGCCCGGCCTCGCCGGCCACTCGAGCCCTTCCATTGCCGCGGAGCTGCCTCCCACGGCCATGGATGTAGCCGCGCCGCACCGCCACACCCGCCGCCCATGCGACCCACCACTGGGCGCGGTCCTCGCCGGTGACCCGAGCCGCGCTGTCGCCCGCCCTCGGGGCCCACTGGAGCATCGCCAGCCATCGGCGCCGGTCGCCCAACCACGGCCATCGGGGAGCAGCAGAGAGGGAAGAAGAAGGAGGCAGGGGAGGAGAGAGAGCACCGGCGGGACCCTCCTGTCGGTGACTAAGGCCCGGCCACGCTAGATAAGTGAAGGTGGCGCGGGTGGGCCGGCCCAGTGGAGGCAGTAGCCTCGCAGGCGCACGAGCTCTCGCCACTTCCGGCCTAGCGCGGCCCAGCGGCACAGTGCGCTTTATTCTTTTCTCAGAGAAAAAAAAAGCAGCCAGGGACCCAGAAGTAAATTTTTATTTATAGAGAGGTCCTTCCACTTCAACCACCCACATCTTTTTACTCACAACTCCGATTCAGGTGAAACCAACGCCCACATCTTCGTTCCGTCGAGCCCATTCTGATGAGGTCATTTTCATAATGTTTTCACACTATGAAAATGACCATTTTGCCCTTGCCTTCAAACAGCCCCCTCCAAGCAAGAATGGTTTCCGGCGATTCCTCCGCGACTTCACCGCACTTCTTCCCGAAGTATTCTTCGACCCCAGGGAAGCCGACCATCTAATATATGCCCTAAAGCTTTGATCTTTGTTATTCTTGCATGTTTTATTAATGATTATGCCTATGATAGTAATAATTAAACTTCTGTTAGACTGCCCTTACTGTTTACATTACTTGCATGAGGTTGCTATGTGGTAATTCAATGTAAGTTACTTAAATTCGTAGTTGCTGCCACCTCAACTTGTTGTAGATAACCATGCTTGTGAAATGATGGCTAAAACTAAACCTAGTCGGTTGATCCTGAGTCACCTGTCCGGACTTATCCGTGCAACCACATTTGCCGGTATGGGACGGCCTTGACTTGGTCTGATCTCGTGCTCTTTTATCGGTACCACCAACTAGGGAAGGTTATGCGCGCGCGCTGCCCTGGCCCAGTAGGTTGATTACCTTGTGAGCCCGGTTGAGATATTTGCCGACGTCCCTGTTTGGGACAGTTTTGTTGGCCACGACGGTGGCAGGTGTCACGAGGTGACACAAGGGCCACCCAGGACATGACCCTGGGAGGGTATGATTGTCGATGGTACGGTGGAGGAGTCACGGGTTAGGCGGGTTTCGTTAGAGCAGCCTGGTCCACCCGAATGGGATCACGAGCTCAGATGCTCCATGGTGTGGGTAAAGTGCGCAACCTCTGCAGAGTGTAAAATCTAATCGAATAGCCGCATCTACGGTATTGGACAGTCCGTCCAGACCTCATTAGGTGGTCAACCAGAACAGTAATAATAATGATGGAAGAACTCGTCTTATGCCCTGAAGTACTCAGTGGATCGGGAGTATTCTGAGGGTTGTAAGGCAACCCGGAAGAGAGTAAGTTTATCAGACTTACCGTAGAGATGCATAGACATCGGATGATGTCAGGGATATGATATGTTAGCCATGGGATGGCTATAAGATGAGTGGTCGGATGACCGAAACATTGGATTGGATTTGCTTCAACATCAGATTGGATCATGAGAATGTTCGGAGTTTGGAATATCTACTTGATATGCTTTACCTTACTTCATTTACTTTAGTAGTTATCTTGCTAGATAACCCTGCTATGACATGATAGTTAATGTTGCTAGCTAGTTATGCTATGCCATGATAATTAATAATGCTCTAATAACAAATGCATGCTTGAATGCCATGGATTGCATTGCTTGGTGTATATGTTGGCTTTGTTTGCTTGCAAGTACATTCAAAAGTACTCAGCGGCCTTCAATGTGGCCAGGTTCACATAAGGATCCGTCGTCCATCGACGAGGAGCCGGAGCGTTCATGGGCTAGGAGGGTAACCCAGTCAGATCCCTGTGGATTAGAGCCGCACCAGGACCATGCTGCCCTAGATAGAGCTTTTCCGCTGCCACCACCTTTGTAACTATCATGTAAGACTTATATATCCATTAATAGAAATGCCTGTGTTCAGCATACTTGTTGTAAACACGCATGCCAGAGTGATTTCCTGGGCTGGCGTGCGTGGTGACCGTCTGGCTACAGTTGTAATCAAGCGGGGCGCCACAATGGGTGGTATCAGAGCCAGGCTGACTATAGGTTCCCCCTAGCTAGACTTCATTGTCTTGTGCTCGGTGGAAAGCCCAGATCAGCCATCTTTGCCAAACAGGCATGGCTACTATTGATCATAAGGCAACCCCATAGGTTTTTGGCTCCATCAGACCCAACTCTCATGGCCTTTGCCTCCTGTGTGAAATGCTCGCACCCGGCAACGACCCGTGAGCCCTGAACCCCTAGGTAAACCAGATATCCTTACCCTGCTTGCTAGCCATGGCATTTCTCTTCTTAACTCCAGTTTCCTTTGGGAAACACCTATAAATTCCATCTTTTCCCTGACAACCTTAGGATCGTTTACTAAGCCACTTTGGCTATGGTCGTGCGTTGAGTTTGATGTTCCCTAAGGAAGTAGTAGGAGCTTGACACCAATTGCTACCAGGAGCATTGTGTGGTTTCGCTTCTAAATCCTTAGAGGTGCATCGAGTGTGCTATAATAGTTATACTAGTGAATCTTCGGCCACGTGTGTAAGGTCCACAAGGTTTGGGTTTTATTTGCTTTTTGGTTTTCGTGGTTCTTGTTTCTTTTGTTGGTTCTGTTCCGTTCGCTCCGACTGGATCCATCCGCAAGTTCCATCAAGAAGACCAGCATACAACTTGGATAATACCCAATAATCCAAATTTAGCAAGAGTCAAGTCAAGCTAACTGCTTGATATTCAGAACATTACTACCAGATCAGTCAAGAATGAAGAATGGATCAGAAGCAGAAGCTATGTGCAACCGACAAGGCCAGAATATACCTGAGAGAGTTGGCCTCAGAACAGATCATACCTGAGGAGTAGTCAGATGAGCTACCAAGAATGAACACCAGTAAGGACAAATTATTCCGTCACACGATACAAGGATTATTTCAGTCAGTGAGGTGAACCCTGAGTCTTCTCTCAACGGACTCAACAACCATTTATTACTCACCGAATACATATTTCGAGAATGTGAATGTGCCAAGATCAACAACAAAACTCCGGTACATTGGTACAAATTTCAAAGCATATTCTGGATTTCACCGGTGCAAATACAAAATTTTCTGGGCACTGTGACAAGGTTTACAAGAAATATGGATGCGTTCACAGCTACCCAGAATCAATGAGAATTTCACATTCTTGGAAGCTCAGCTGAACCAAATGGAATTATTCGTCAGCTGCTTAGTATGGGCAACACTTAGTTTGAATACAAAGGGTATACCGAATCAATTAACAACATGAGGTCTGCATCAGTCATGCAACCTTCACAGCAGCAATGATCATACCAGCAGAAGGACAAGATGTGCATGACCAATGGAATGTCTTCAGTCAAGGTATGGCCTATACCAAGGTTTGGCTCTGCTATGAGTAAATTCCGGATACTACGGAAGGAAGTCAGAATCGGCCATAAATCTGACTGTGTATCATGGTAAAGGGCTTCTGGTATAAGGAACCCAGCCTTCCTTCGCAAGCTACCAGACTGTCAATCTTCCTCGGTACGCCACTCGGTGAGAAAATCTTCTGTGATACGGCACTCCAATTTTTTTCAGTGTGCTACCATGGAAAGCTGCCAGCATAAGGCACCCGACCTTTCGTAGCAAGCCACATGAAGGAAAGCTTTTAAGGTACCATACCCAGCCTTCTTCAGCATGCTACTTTGGCAGAAGCTTCAAGCATAAGGAATTCAGCCTTCTTCAACACACCCCGTGCCCACAACAAGTTTGTCAGCAACACGAACTAGTCTGGACACACATCCGCCTCAGAACTTAGTGGTTATGAAAGGATTTATCCTACACCTGCATATGTTGTGAGCATGCAGTCCAGTGGATCAGTTCATGCGAGCCACTCGTACACGGGAATGGTTGTGTTCAGAGAAGAATTGGCCCTATGTTGAAAAGAAGAATATGAGCACAGTAACCCCTACGAGATATGCAAGAGTAAGTTGCGAGAACAAGCCTGGCAAGCCGGGAAAAACAATCAAGGAGCCGTGTTGGCAGGTCATGACAGGTCCATCAAAGGAATCCTCAAGAACCAAGTTGTGGACAAACAACCTCCGTGACAAGATACAGCTTCACGGACAAAGTCGTATTACCAATCCTTGTCAGACTCTCGCATATACGGCCACAATAGTGCACTATTGTGGTTACAAGTGAGGATGTCATACTCATCCTAAATACGGGCCATCAACCAAGACAAGAGGCTATACTTCGAAAGATACACTGAATGATAGCGATACTATGTTCAGCTCAGTGGTCATAGCAAGGACTACAGCGGCTATATATGACAGAGCCATCTCCACGAGCGACAAGACATTCAGATAGAATGGCTCAAAGCACATCAGCATCAACCGCTCGTAGACATCATGACATCATTGGAATAAGAGATTACTATCCATGATTACTTTGTGATCATGCCTGACATTTCAGTTGGGCATACAGCAGCAATGGCTCGGCCATGTTGTTCCTTGAATTGTGGATCACCTAAGGACAAAATTAGAATGCCAAAGACAAAAGGAAATGCCAGTACAGAACCCGTAGCCAGACTGAGTATTCTGACATGGCAAAAAGAAAGTCACCTCTAGTCACTCGAGGCCATACGAGCAAGTGAGCCTGGTACCAGGAAAGGATGTCTTGCCCGTGACAGTCAGGGTACAAAGCATCACAATAAAACCCGAAGCAGTCACTTCTAGGCTATGGAAACCAAGCTGTCTATTGGTATTACCTGCTACCCCACCCAGCAACACCACTACCAGGACAAAGGTACACCTGACAGGAAAGAGAAGGATTCAAGGACGCTGTGTGCAGAGACAACACATGGTCCATCAGAAGAGGCAGTTAACAGGTCAGTGAACCCAACGAAGATAAGACTATTGATTGATCCAAGTCGCACACAGGTAGGCCCCCCTTCACCGGGAGGTAAGCCCGGAAATCTCGAGGATGAGATTTTCTTAAGCGGGGTAGGTTTGTGACACCCTGGTTTTTGCTCCTGTTTTTTTCCCTTGCGGGATTTGACTCCCGTCTTTTTTCTTGATGTTATCGGATTTTCTCCAGCTCTTGGGTATATGAAGATGGTCATTTAACCTTGCCTCCCCTATCCAACCAGAGATTCTCTCTATTCCAACCTTGCCACCCAAGACATATTCTCAGGACTTTGCCATCGAAACCCTACCTTCCGAGTTACCGGAAGGGAAACCCCAACTCTTGGAGTTACAAAGGAACCCCAATTTCCTTTGATCTGTTGCCTCCCAAATTTTTCCCAGTGATCATCCTTTATCTACAAACCCTGGATATGTAAAAACATTGCCAAGTCATTTGCAATATTTTTCATTTATAATTAATTCCTTTTTCTGCCAGCTAAAGGAATTAAATCCAGGAAAATATCTATCAATCTCCAAAGTTCATAAAAACTTGTGGAGATATTCTTTGTGATCATATTGAGCTCCCATAAAAATATTGGCCATAATAGGGGAAATTGCATTTTCCTATTTAAAGCCAATATTGCATTTTGGGCACTTTCTAAAGGAACTACCATTTTGGTAGCCAGGAAAAATCCCAAATAAATTGTGGAGCTTCTCCTATCCATATCTTCACCATTTCCATCAAAACCCAAGCTCCATAGTTCAAAGTTTGAGCATAGCATCCATTTGCAAATTCTGTCCAGATTTCCAGTTTGCAAAGGAAGTGCTTGAACCCTTGATCTATTTGAGCTGAAATTTTTCATGATGATTAGCATTGATAAATCACACACGGAAACTAAAAACCAGCTCAATTCATCTATCCATTCATCCACAGCAATTTTCTCAAGTTTCTGTCCATTTCAAAGCTCTGTGAAGGAAGTACCAATTTGGCATTTTCAAATGAGCTGAATTTTTCCCAGTATCTCCATATATTCAAATCATCACTCTCCACAAAAATTAAGCTCATCTCATCAAGCCATATGAGTGCGGCTTCAAGTTCCAGCTTCTGGACCAATTTGTGCATTACAAAGGAAGTGTGTGCAAATCCTGTTCAAATGACCCAAATTTTACCAGCACATAGTCCTTCCTACCCTATTTCATTTTGACAAAGTCTCAACTCCCCACCCTCATCCATTTCTCCAGGAAACTCCAGCCAATTCTGCTGTCACAATCTTTTTCACCATGCGTCCCTCATATCAGAGCCCCCTATATGGTTCTAGCTACTCCCCTCACTTATTTGAGCAGTGAGCTACTTTTTGGACAAGGTGTGACAACACCTGGATGCCCTGGACGTGTGGTACCCATGGTGACCACGCAATGAGCATCCAGAAACCGCGCTCTGCACTCAGTCATCTCCGTGCAGTCGCCTCCGGCCAACTCTAGCTTGTCCCAGCATGTCTAGTGGCCTCGCAGCACCCACGCACACCCCCTCCAGCACCTTCCCCCTTCTCTGCCTTCCTCCTCGCGCCACGGCGATCACCGCCAAGGTACTGTCATGTCCGTGACCATCGTCGTCTTCCTCAAGCTTCTTTCTCAAGCTTTCTCGAGCTCACCTGAGGTTTCTCCGCTCCTCCATGACTCTTCCTGACGCCGCAAACCGCCAGCCACGTCGCCTCAACGCTCCAGTGCGCCGATAGGATCGCCACCATGGCCATCCCTATCTGCTCGCTCACGGCCGGCTATAAATAGCCATGGCCGAGCTCTCCCCGAGCATCCCCAACCCCCTCAGCCTCCTCCCCTCTTCCTCTGTATCACCCCTGCACTCGTGCCCGGCCAAACCTCTCGCCGGAGCATGGCAATTTAGCCGGAGCACCGCCATGGCCTCCGCTCGACCTCCGCCCCAATTCCCACCTTGGGCCTTCCCCGGCACCACCCGAACCCACAACCACACGTCCCACCCTCCGCCGACCATGCTCATGCCTTCGCCCGGCCTCGCCGGCCACCCGAGCCCTTGCATTGCCGCGGCGCTGCCTCCCACAGCCATGGATGTAGCCACGCCACCGCGCCACTCCCGCCGCCCATGCGACCCACCACTGGGCGCGGTGCTCGCCGGCGACCCCAGCCGCCCTGTGGCCCGCCCTCGGGGCCCACTAGAGCATCGCTAGCCATCGGCGCCGGTCGCCCAACCGCGGCCATCGAGGAGCAGCAGAGAGGGAAGAAGAAGGAGGCAGGGAAGGAGAGAGAGCGCCGACAGGACCCGCCTGTCGGTAACTAAGGGCCGGCCACGCTGGATAAGTGAAGGCAGCGCGGGTGGGCCGGCCCAATGGAGGCAGTAGCCTTGCAGGCGCACGGGCTCTCGCCACTTCCGGCCCAGCGGCACAGTGCGCTTTATTCTTTTCTCAGAGAAAAAAAAGTAGCCAGGGACCTAGAAGTAAATATTTATTTATAGACAGATCCTTCCACTTCAACCAACCACATCTTTTTACTCACAACTCTGATTCAGGTGGAACCAACGCCCATGTCTTAGTTCCGTCGAGCCCGTTCCGATGAGGTCATTTTCATAATGTTTTCACACTATGAAAATGACCATTTTGCCCTTGCCTTCAAACAGCCCCCTCCGAGCGAGAATGGTTTCCGGCGATTCCTCCGCGACTTCACCGCACTTCTTCCCGGAGTATTCTTCGACCCCAGGCAAGCCGACTATCTAATATATGCCCTAAAGCTTTGCTCTGTGTTATTCTTGCATGTTTAATTAATGATTATGCCTGTGATAGTAATAATTAAACTTCTGTTAGACTGCCCTTACTGTTTACAAAACTTGCATGAGGTTGCTATGTGGTTATTCAACGTAAGTTACTTAAATGCGTAGTTGCTGCCACCTCAAGTTGTTGTAGATAACCATGCTTGTTAAATGATGGCTAAAACTAAACCTAGTTGGTTGATCCTGAGTCACCTATCTAGACTTATCCGTGCAACCACATTTGCCGATATGGGACGGCCTTGACTTGGTCTGATCGCGTGCTCTTTTATTGGTACCACCAACTAGGGAAGGTTATGCGCGCGCGCTGCCCTGGCCCGGCATGCGGCGATAACCTTGTGAGCCCGGTTGAGATATTTGCCAGCGTCCCTGTTTGGGACAGTTTAGTTGGCCACGACAGTGGCAGGTGTCACGAGGTGACACAGGGGCCACCCAGGACATGACCCTGGGAGGGTATGATTGTCGGTGGTACAGTGGAGTCATGGGTTAGGCGGGTTTCGTTGGAGCAACCCTGGTCCACCCGAATGGGATCACGAGGTTAGGTGCTTCATGGTGTGGGTAAAGTGCATAACCTCTGCAGAGTGTAAAATCTATTCGAATAGCCGCGTCCATGGTATTGGACAGTCCGTCCAAACCTCACTAGGTGGTCAACCGGAACAGTAATAATAATGATGGAAGAACTCATCTTATGCCCTAAAGTACTCAGTGGATCGGGAGTATTTTGAGGGTTGTAAGGCAACCCGAAAGAGAGTAAGTTTATCAGACTTACCATAGAGATGCATAGACATCGGATGATGTCAGGGATATGATATGTTAGCCATGGGATGGCTATGAGATGAGTGGTCGGATGACCGAAAGACTTGGATTGGATTTGGTTCAACGTCAGATTGGATCATGAGAATGTTCGGAGTATGGAATATCTACTTGATATGCTTTACCTTACTGCATTTACTTTAGTAGTTATCTTGCTAGATAACCCTGCTATGACATGATAGTTAATGTTGCTAGCTAGTTATGCTATGCCATGATAATTAATGATGCTCTAATAACAAATGCATGCTTGAATGCCATGGATTGCATTGCTCGGTGTATATGTTGGTTTGGTTTGCATGCGAGTACATTCAAAAGTACTCAGCGGCCTTCAATGTGGCCTGGTTCACATAAGGATCCATCATCCGTCGACGAGGAGCCGGAGCGTTCGCGGGCTAGGAGAGTAACCCAGTCAGATCCTTGTGGATTGGAGCCGCACCAGGACCATGCTGCCCTAGATAGAGCTTTACCGCTGCCACCACCTTTGTAACTATCATGTAAGACTTATATATCCATTAATAGAAATGCCTGTGTTCATGATACTTGTTGTAAACGTGCATGCCAGAGTGATTTCCTGGGCTGGCGTGCGTGGCGACCGTCTGGCTACAGTGGTAATCAGGCGGGGCGCCACAGTTCTCCTAGTGCATTTATTGTCAACCTAACACTGTCATCCAAACACCTCTTTGGCTAGAGTTAGTTCAGGGTTAGTCATTGTTTAGTATCATTGTTATTTAGGAAACGTAGGATAGCATAGGATTTATTCTACCTTGACTTGTACTCCAAGATGACCATGTACTCCTATATATATGCCCACGAGGCTCAAGCAATACAATCAACTATTCCACCAATCTCTCTCTGTCCCTTTTAACTGTCATGAGCTAGAAACTAACTCTAACCTCTAGCTAAGTTAGAGTATCCAAACAGTGCAATTGTTAAATCAAATGGAAAGACGTGTTCAATACTCCCTCCGGTCCTTTTTACTCTGCATATAAGAATTGTCTGAAGTCAAACTTCATAAAGTTTGACCTTATTTATATGAAAAAATATCAACATCTAGCATGCTAAAGTTATACAATATGAAAATTTAAGTCATGACACATGTACTAATATTTATTTCATATTGTGAATGTTGGTATTTTGTTCTATAAAGTTGGTCAAACTTTACGAGGCTTGACTTTAGACAAATCTTATATGCGAACTAAAATGATTCGGAGGGAGTACAACATGCTTAACAGCAACCAAATATAGTCATTCATAGAGCTATTGTTAAATTTGGTATTGATGAAATTGAACTGCACAGTTCATACTAGCACATATAGAACATCACACTGTTAATAGCTGAAATAAACAAGGCATACTACGAACAACCAAAGATGGCAATTGAAACTGGACATATGCTAACTACAAACAACCGAACAACCATAAACCGTAGAAATAAACAAGGCGTAATGCAAACAACCTAATATAGCAATAAATACTGGACAGGTTCTCACTACAAAAGGGGTTCGAGAAAACAAATCATGGGTTTCCTCACTTGTCACAGATTGGCTCCTCCTCGTGGTCGCCGTCGATGAGGTCTGACTTGCCAGCTGAGGATCCCAGGCCAGCATCACAGAACGTGTCCTTCAGAAATGACAAAAGGGGCTCCATGGCGATGAAGGATGGCAAATTGTTCATAATGAGCTGCAGGAGATCAGCGGCAGGGCCATCGATGAGATCGACGGCTGTCAAACCCGATGGGTTGAGGGTGGGCAACTTAACCTGTGACATAACCTGCGTCAAGCCGTCGGTATCGACGACCTCGATGTCATAGCCAGCGTCCGTGACATGCCAGAATACTCTAGCCCACTGATTGAAAGGCTCAATCCAGGTCCAGTCATCGTCGTTAGCTTCCTCGGTGGCCACCTCGCCGACGTCGGGCGAAAAGGCCGCGGTAAAGCTCTTTTGGGCCATTCACTCCTCAAGCTCCCCGGCAAGCATAGCCGGGCTTAGGCTGCGACGCTCTGGAGTAGGGGAGGGGGTGGGGATGGGGAACTCTGGGAAAGGGGGCATTTCGCGGGCGTCATCTAAGAAACTCAGGGCGGCGAGGGTATGTATATCGGTGGGTAAACTGCACGGGCAGACCGGCAGAGGTTGACGATGGAGGCGGCAGCGGCGACCTAGCTAGGTTTGGAGTGAGGGAGGGGTGGTGTGTATGTGTGTGAGCGGGGGATTTGGGGTGAGCGAAGGATTTGGGGTGTGTGTGTGTGGAGGGGGTCCAAGGTGGTGTTTGAGGAAATGCCGCGGGTACTAAAATTTTTACTAGGCGGGAGTAAATTGGCGGGGCTACCGAAAATTTGGATCAAGGGATTGAAGCGGAGAGTGGCGGGAGTAACGAACATCACACACAGTTAAAACATAATAATCGTGTGCTATGAAACAGAAAAACACTCCAGTCGAGCAGATATTTTTGAGATTGCGAGGGATGGAGGCGGGAGTAAAATGCCGGGGCTACTAAAAATTTGGATCTACTGATTGAAGCAGAGCGGGAGCAACAGACATTGCACACGGACCAAACATACTAATCGTGTGCTATCAAACAGAAAAACCATCTACGCGGGTAGATATTTTCGAGATTGTGAGGGAGTAGATATTTTTGAGAGGGGAAGGGAAGTCTCGTGGAGCCCAATCTACTGTGATCATGTGGGTGACAGGGGCAGGGGCGCAGCACACGGGTAGTCCTAGGGAACCGTGTCTGTTTCGTACTCGATCACGGATGGTTGCTGCGTCCGACTCGTCTACTGTTTATAAATTTGGCCAAAAAAATGCGGGAAATGGTCAGAACACGAACACACATGCACGTGGACCAAATATATGTATGAAAAGGGTGGTTTGATGTTCAAATACCCAATGCACAACTTTGATGTGGCACCTGTCACACAAAGCGCACGTTATTATTGCTACCCCCCCCCCCCCCCCCCCCCCAACGCGCGCACACACACACACACACTTCGTGTTGCCGGAAGGGGAATCTTAGCTATGAACGCATGCCCCCAAATAGCTAGGTCTGACATCTCACCGTACCGTAACACAAAACCGAAAGGAGTACATCAACCCCCCCTTTTGCTTCTGATCAAATGTGGACCGTGTGCGGGCCCACAGATGTGTTCTTCTGGCGTTAGATGGGTGACACCACTTAACAACCACACCTGCGGGTGGCCCGATGTGTGTGTGTGTGTGTGTGTGAAAATGATGTGCCATGATATTTAAATAACCAAATCACAAATTTGATGTGGCACATGTGCATTGCAAATTAACCAGGCATCCCCGACCCCACGGAGGTTCATCTAGTACGAAGTAGTACTGTGCCCCCCCCCCCCCCCCCCCCCCCCCCCCCCCCCCCCCCCCCCCCCCCCCCCCCCCCCCCCCCCCCCCCCCCCCCCCCCCCCCCCCCCCCCCCCCCCCCCCCCCCCCCCCCCCCCCCCCCCCCCCCCCCCCCCCCCCCCCCCCCCCCCCCCCCCCCCCCCCCCCCCCCCCCCCCCCCCCCCCCCCCCCCCCCCCCCCCCCCCCCCCCCCCCCCCCCCCCCCCCCCCCCCCCCCCCCCCCCCCCCCCCCCCCCCCCCCCCCCCCCCCCCCCCCCCCCCCCCCCCCCCCCCCCCCCCCCCCCCCCCCCCCCCCCCCCCCCCCCCCCCCCCCCCCCCCCCCCCCCCCCCCCCCCCCCCCCCCCCCCCCCCCCCCCCCCCCCCCCCCCCCCCCCCCCCCCCCCCCCCCCCCCCCCCCCCCCCCCCCCCCCCCCCCCCCCCCCCCCCCCCCCCCCCCCCCCCCCCCCCCCCCCCCCCCCCCCCCCCCCCCCCCCCCCCCCCCCCCCCCCCCCCCCCCCCCCCAATACCAAAAGCACAACATTTTGATGTGGTGCATGCATGCGTCAAAAAATGCACAATCCCCACACAGATCTGGTTCATGATGAGTCGCGTGCTCGCCCCCCCCCTTCATCCCGGTGGGAGGGATTCGTGCGTACACATGCGCGCAAAGAATAGTTGCATGTACCGAACCGTATAAGATGAACCAAAATTTAATCCCCTCCTAATTATAAGTCAAATTAACCTCTATCGCTGTCGGTCGAAGTGATTGACCAAGCAGGCACACAGAGATGGACGAAGCATCTCGCCGATAACCCCGTGAGTGAGTGCTAGAGGACAACCGCTATCGCTTGCTTGTGGGCCAAACACATGTATTAGATGGATGACGACCTCACAGGCCCATGGAGGGAAGAGTCGCAGGCGAATGAGTGACAACCATCATCTGCACGTGGCCCAATGTGTTGGTGATGTTTTTAATACCCAATATGCACAACTTCTTTGCGGCACCTGCCTCGAAAACCGAAAAGTCCCCACACGGAGCGAGATCGATTCATGACGTGTGTGTAGTATATATGTGCCGCCCTGGCCCCCTCCTCCCCTCTTCGACACGTACTATATACTCCTACCGCAACACAACCCAAAAAGAAACCTCCTTGCTGGGTCAAAGAGATGGAGGACAACCTCGTGGGCCCACGGATGGAAGCATCGCACGCGAGTGAGTGTCCTATATTTCGCGTAGTATTGCCCCCGGCCACCCTCTTCAACGCGTACTATATATATATACTCCTACCGTACATATAACAAAAACCAAAAGATGACCTTCCTTGTTGGTCAAATTAACCTCTCTCATCGCATGTCATAGTGCTGGACGGCGACCTCGCAGGCCCACGTGAGTGAGTGTCCCAGGACCACCGCGTGCATGTGGCCCAAAGATGCATGTCAAACTTTTTCTGCAGCGAACACGTGACCAAAGGAGTTTAGTGTTGAAAATTGAAAAAAAAAAATAGATAACATCTGTCCGTTTTTATACATTGATTGATTTCCGAGGGATTTAAATGTGCAACAATCAAATTTGATCTACATGAGACCCGTGATAGTGCATGAAAATGGATTGCAAAATCATATGTGTACGTGTCCCTGGGTGCATGCTTAGTCCCCATGCAAGAAATTTCTAACATCTAGAATCTTGATTTTAAAATCCAATAAATCCAAAACTAAGTTGAAATTCATGAAACTTATCGTGGTGTCATATGGACACCAATAGACTGTGATTTTTTTTTCAAATTTGAGACAAGTTTTGATATAATCTTCTTACATACAGGAAATTATAAATAATTATCAACCAATATCACAAACGAACTCTTTATTCGAACCGTGTGCGTTAGACCAACAATGTAAGTGCCGTGCTTCGGTTAAGCAATAAAGCGGCAGAATTAATCATCAAAAAGGAAAAATCAATATAATACATGCCGCGCACGCGTCCCGTGTGTCGTACGAGCATGCGTGAGTTGATGAGACGCACGCTAGCAGGCAGACCTGGAGGCCGAGGCATGTGCGTGTTCGATGTGCACTCACCGTGGGGTGTGCTAGTAGCTGTGTGAGATGACAGTAGGCGTGCCAGCAGTCCACCGCGCAGGCTCACCGGGAGGCGAGCCAGCCCTTTGACTGCTGCCCACCTCGCCCCACTGCTCCACATTAATGGCGTGCCCGATCCGCTTGTCATAATAGGCGGCCGCACACCCCGTCCACAGTTGTCACCGCCGCATGGAGTGTATTAGGATTTTGCCGAAGCACACCATCGGTGGGAGTGGCGACGCCGGGGCTGGTGAAGCACCCGCGCAACGCACGAAGCTGGGCGCAGAGGTTGCTGTCGCCACCGACGAGGTCTCGCGTGGGTTAGCGTGCGTGCTAATAATTCGTACCCAGATCTTGAGAATTGATTTTGACCGCCGCCTGCCTCGCTCCGTGAAATGATGGTATAGGAATGCCAGAAGTCCACCGCACAGGCTCACCGGGAAGTGAGACAGCCTTTGAACGCCGCCCACCTCGCTCCCACTGGTCCGTATTAATGGCGCACCCGAGCGGCCGCACCCCCATCCTCACCACACACAATCCGCTCTCTCCACCCGCATCCTCGATGCCGCTCTCAGTCCTCAAAGCCGGCACCCCCATCCTCACCACACACACAATCCTCTATCTCCGCCCACATCCTCGATGCCGCTCTCAGTCCTCAAAGCTGTCAGTGTATGAGGATGCCGCCGAAGCGCCCCATCGGAGGGAGTGGCAACGCCGAGGCTGCTGAAGCATCGGAGCACGGCGTGAATATGGAGACAGAGGTTTCCGTCGCCACCGACGAGGTGGAGAACGAGGCTGCCAACAAGCAGAGGTGGGTCAAGAAAGAACCGCAAGCGACTCCAGCAGGCCTAGACTTCATCAGCAGCCTCCCCGATGATATGTTGACAGTCATCATATCCCTCCTCCCAATCAAATATGGGGCGAGGACAACCGCCCTTTCCAGGAGGTGGCGCCCCCTATGGCTCTCCACCCCTCTCGACCTCCTCGACGCCCACGAGCTCTGCCATGGCTATCGCAAAAGCTTGGATGCATTCTCCCAGATCCTCGGCAGTCACCATGGCCCAATCAGAGGCCTTATCACGGGTAAGTTCCATTCCAATGGCAAGGACCGAGCCAAGCTTGACAAGTGGTTCCAATCCCCCGCCCTAGATCAGCTCGAGGAGCTCAGTTTTAATGATGAGCATATGCGCTCGCTGCCAACGTCCGCGCTCTGCTTCGCGCCCATGCTGTGCCTCGCCAAGTTCATGAACTACCATTCCCCCCCCCTTAATGACGCGCCCGCTCTTTTTCTACCACGACTGAAGAACCTCGAGCTCGTCGCCATCTGCATCCCAAAGGATGACATGGAGCGCCTGCTCCACGGCTGTACTGCACTCAAGTTCCTTCGTCTTCAGGCGATGAATTGGTCGAGTAGCTTCCACATCATGCCCATGACTCTTTGGACTATTTATGTGTGTTGCTGGTGCTGCAATGAGAGATCACAAAAGGTGGACCACAATATGGTCATTGAGGACACACCTTCACTTGAGAGATTACTTGTAGTTGATCAACAAGGTCCAACAAGAATCAATGTCATTTCTATGCCGAAATTGACAGTGGTGGGCTACTCGTCTATCAAATACTACTACTTTTAGGTACAACAGTCACCTTCTACCTCTCCTTCTTGATATCAACATTATTTCTAGTTTTGAAGATGTATGTTCATCTGTCATCCAGAAAAGCTTCACCCAGATTCTGCGCATAGTGAAGGTCTTGCCACTAGAATCTGTCGGCCCCAACCTGGACCAAGTTGTCAGTTTCCTGAGATGCTTTCCGTGCCTGAAGAAGCTGTATATCGAGGTGATGTTCCTTTCCTGTTAAATGTTAACCATAAGGGAGTTCAATTTTTCGCACCTTTTCCCAAGTTTACAATGACAATGTACTATGATTTCTGAAGGAATTTTGGAGGATTTCAGGACATACACCCCCCCACCCCATATTGGTTGCTTGATTCATATGGTTACAATCCATAAGCATTTCTCCTTTGGATTCATCTGTACTAGTTTTCTTAGGGAATTTTTCATCCACTCCAACCTCTTGTGAAGAAGGCTACATTTTTCTAGATTGTAATCAAATGCCCATGTTAATCATGTCAGATCGAAGATAGCACGTTGGTGCATTTTACAAATCCTGGAAACCAAATAGGTGTGTAATAGTGTTCAAAACTGCATGTAGGCACTAACACGTTCTCTTCTTTTGCAGATAATAATGGGCCCAGAGGTGGATAATGTTTATAATGACAATCACATCGAATGCCTGGATCTGCATCTCTCAAAAATTACTTTGAACTCCTACCAAGGGACCTTACCGGAGATTACATTCGCTAGGTTCTTTGCTGCCAGAGCAAGGGTGCTGAAGGTAATGAGGTTGAACATGCATTTAAATAGGAAATATGAATGGTTTGTTGATTAGAGCCGGCAGCTACTGCAGAATGGAAGAGGCTCCAAAAAAGCTAAACTTCATATTGGAAGTGCATATGACAGAGTAATTGGAAGTCATTGTGTCAAACCCATACATGACTTGCCAGCGGCTGATCCCTTTGCAGAAATGACGAGGTTTCGAAAGCAGCCTTACTATTTTTATTTTTAGTTTGAACCTCTCTTATATCCATGTTCAGCTGATCAGCACAGGCGTTTGCAACTAAATGAGCTGAATTTCATTTCTAATATTAGTTTGAACCTTGTAATCTTCGAATTTAAGCCATGTAACTCTAGAATTTGAACCTTGTAATATTTCAGGCTTTTGTGGTATAATCGTTGAAATGGCATCGTATGAGACTTGTAGATTGGTAGTACTATTTTGACCTTAATATGCAATAGACTTAGATTTTATTATCCATTCACGACCAGGGATCCAGCCGAAAGCAAAGCAATGGCAAACGTCGTCGCAACAAGATGTAGATGATTAGATGCTCGTTTCTCCTAGTTTAGTATGCATGTAATTGCTTACTTTGGTGTGTGGAAATGTTATGTGTGTAGTCACTTATGTAATTGTATGCTTAATTTGGTCATGCAATGCTGTTCTTATAAGTATATATGTTGATGTTCTGTAGACAGAGCATATCACATCGCACACGGACCACACTAGGGAACCCGTCGGTCATGAATTCATCAATCACAGACGGTTGTATACCAGCAAGCGTTTGCCCACAACACACATGGCTTATTCCATCACAAATAGCTTGGATGGATCAACTGTATGCCATGTATCGCACACGCAACTCTAATCTGATTCATGCTTGATGTCTCCACCATCGCTCGCATAGTTCGTCTTATTTGCCACGTATCACTGTGACGGCCTCTGCTCGCGTCCCTCGGCATGCTGAACTCGCCGTTAGGCACCGCAGCACGTTGTGCTCGCCGTTAGGCATCACGGTGTGCTCTACTCGTGTCCGTCGGCATGCCCTGCTGTCCGTAGACATGCTCTGCTTGCGTACCTCCACGCGCTCGTCTTGTGGACAGCTTTTCCTTGCGTGTTCAACTACTATATGCATATATATGGTTGCTCGCCGTTGAGGCGACCACAGAGTGCTCTGCTCGCGTCCCTCCGTGTGCGCTCTGCCAGCGGTTCGGCCTGCGCATGATCACGTCGGGGGGCCCATATTCATGCGGTTGCGCAGCACGCGTCGCCGCAATGCAGTTACGTGCGGCACGATGTAGTTACGCACTGCAAATTAGAACTGCCATCCGGGCGTGCCGATATTCCAGGCCGTCCGGCTTCCCCTTTAATTTCCGTGGCCATTATAACCATAGTCTCTTCAACCTTTCGATCGCGCTCGACAACACAACAAGCACACCCACGACGACACATAGAGAGGGGATTGATACGTCCATTTTGCATCATGTTTTCCTACTGTTATTTATGATGTTTTTATGCATAATAATGCTTTTTGGAGTAATTCTAATGCCTTTTCTCTCATAATATGCAAGGTACACACAAAGAGGGAGAATTCCGGCAGCTGGAAATCTGGACCTGGGTCAGGCCACCTATTCTGCACAACTCCAAACAAGCTGAAACTTTACGGAGATTTTTTATAGAATATTTGAGGAATATTGGAGCTAATAAGTACCAGAGTGGGCCCACCAGGTGGGCACAACCCACCTGGGCATGCCAGGGAGCCCAGGCGCGCCCTGGTGGGTTGTGCTCACCCAGGCCCACCTCCGGTGCCCATGTTCTGGTATATAAGTCATTTTGACCTAGAAAAAATAAGGGGAGGACTTTCGGGACGGAGCACCGCCATCTTGAGGCGGAACTTGGGCAGGAGCACTTTTGCCCTCCGGCAGAGCGATTCCGCCAGGGGAACTTCCCTCCCAGAGGGGGAAATCATCATCATCATCATCACCAACAACTCTCCCATCTTGGGGAGAGCAATCTCCATCAACATCTTCAATAGCACCATCTCATCTCAAACCCTAGTCCCCCCCCCCCCCCCCCCCCCCCCCCCCCCCCCCCCCCCCCCCCCCCCCCCCCCCCCCCCCCCCCCCCCCCCCCCCCCCCCCCCCCCCCCCCCCCCCCCCCCCCCCCCCCCCCCCCCCCCCCCCCCCCCCCCCCCCCCCCCCCCCCCCCCCCCCCCCCCCCCCCCCCCCCCCCCCCCCCCCCCCCCCCCCCCCCCCCCCCCCCCCCCCCCCCCCCCCCCCCCCCCCCCCCCCCCCCCCCCCCCCCCCCCCCCCCCCCCCCCCCCCCCCCCCCCCCCCCCCCCCCCCCCCCCCCCCCCCCCCCCCCCCCCCCCCCCCCCCCCCCCCCCCCCCCCCCCCCCCCCCCCCCCCCCCCCCCCCCCCCCCCCCCCCCCCCCCCCCCCCCCCCCCCCCCCCCCCCCCCCCCCCCCCCCCCCCCCCCCCCCCCCCCCCCCCCCCCCCCCCCCCCCCCCCCCCCCCCCCCCCCCCCCCCCCCCCCCCCCCCCCCCCCCCCCCCCCCCCCCCCCCCCCAAAAGTTTAATGCTATGGTTAGAATTTATTCTTAATACTTTTATCGTAGTTGCGGATGCTTGTGAGGGGGTTAATCATAAGTAGGAGGTTTGTTCAAGTAAGAATAGCACCTAAGCACCGGTCCACCCACATATCAAATTATCAAAGTAGCGAACACAAATCGAATCAACCTGGTGAAAGAGACTAGATGAAATTCCCGTGTACCCTCAAGAACGCTTTGCTTACTATAAGAGACCATTTTGGCCTGTCCTTTGCCTCAAAAGGATTGGGCTACCTTGCTGCACTTTTGTTATTATTATCGTTACTTGCTCATTAAAAAATATCTTGCTATCAAACTACTCTGTTACTTACAATTTCAGCACTTGCAGACATCACCTTGCTGAAAACCATTTGTCATTTCCTTCTGCTCCTCGTTGGGTTTAACACTCTTACTTATCAAAAAGAGCTACAATTGATCCCCTATACTTGTGGGTCATCAAGGCAATTTTCTGGTGCCGTTGCCGGTGAGTGAAGCACCTTTGGTAATTAGAATTTGGTAAGGAAACATTTATATAGTGTGCTTAAATTTATTGTCACTTGTTATTATGGAAAACAATCCTTTGAGGGGTTTGTTCGGGGTATCTTCACCTCGACTGGAACCACAATTAGCTACCCCTCAACCTACTGCACCTACTGAAAATATTGAATATGAAATTCCTTTGGGTATGATAGAACTGCTAGCTAATCCTTATGCAGGAGACGGAACCGAACATCCTGATATGCACTTGATATATGTGAACAAATTGTGGATTGTTTGAGCTTGCAGGTTTACCCAGAGATGAAGTTAAGAAGAAGGTTTTCCCTTTATCTTTGAAGGGAAAAGCATTGGCATGGTATAGGCTATGCGATGATATTGGAGCTTGGAATTGGAATCGATTGAAATTGGAGTTTCACCAAAAAAATTATCCTATGCATCTAGTTCATCGTGATCGGAATTACATATATAATTTTTGGCCTCGTGAAGGAGGAAGTATCGCTCTAGCTTGGGGGAGGCTTAAATCAATGTTATATTCATGCCCCAATCATGAGCTCTCAAGAGAAATTATTATCCAGAATTTTTATGCTCGGTTTTCTCATAATGATCGATCCATGCTTGATGCTTCTTGTGCTGGTTCTTTTATCAAGAAGACTATTGAATTCCGGTGGGATCTTTTGGAAAGAATTAAACGCAACTCTGAAGATTAGGAACTCGACGAAGGTAAAGAGTCAGGTATTAAGCTTAAGTATGATTGTGTTAAATCTTTTATGAATACCGATGCCTTTCAAAAGTTTAGCACTAAATATGGACTTGACTCTGAGATAGCAGCCTCCTTTTGTGAATCATTTGCTACTCATGTTGATCTCCCTAAAGAGAAGTGGTTTAAATATCACCCACCTATTAAAGAATCAGTATCAGTCAAAGAGGAAACTATACTTTATAACGTTGATCCAGTTGTTCCTACTGCTTATATTGAGAAACCACCTTTCCCTGTTAGGATAAAGGAACATGCTAAAGTATCGACTGTGGTCAACAAAAGTTATATTAGAACACCTAAACCTGATGAACAAATTAAAGTAGAGCCTAGTGTTGCCATGGTTAAAGATCTCTTGGAAGAAGATATAGATGGGCATGTTATTTACTTCTGTAATGAAGCTACTAGAATTGTCAAACCCGATAAAACAGATAATCATAGACCCATTGTTGGCATGCCCGTTGTCTCAGTTAAAATAGGAGATCACTGTTATCATGGTTTATGCGACATAGGTGCTAGCGTAAGTGCTATTCCTTACACCTTCTATCAAGAAATTATGAATGACATAGCACCCGCAGAGATAGAAGACATAGATGTTACTATTAAACTTGCTAATAGAGATACTATTTCACCAAATGGGATTGTTAGAGATGTTGAAGTCTTGTGTGGGAAAATAAAATACCCTACTGATTTTCTTGTTCTTGGTTCCCCACAAGATGACTTATGTCCCATTATCTTTGGTAGACCTTTCTTGAACACCGTTAATGCTCAAAATATTGTAAGAAACAAACTGTCAGTGTCAGTTTTGGTGATGAGTCTCATGAGTTTAATTTTCCAAGTTTAGTAGAAAACCTCATAAAAAAGAATTGCCTAGTAAGGATGAAATAATTGGTCTTGCTTCTATTGTTGTGCCTCCTACTGATCCTTTAGAACAATATTTGCTAGACCATGAAAATGATTTACATATGCATGAAAGAAATGAAATAGATGAGATTTTATTTGAACAACGTCCTCTGCTTAAACACAATTTGCCTATTGAAACTCTAGGAGGTCCTCCTCCACCTAAAGGTGATCCTGTGTTTGAATTAAAACAATTGCCAGACACTTTGAAATATGCTTATCTTGATGAAAAGAAGATTTATCCTGTTATTATTAGTGCTAACCTTTCAGAACATGAAGAAGAAAGATTATTGAAAGTTCTAAGGAAGCACCGAGCTGCTATTGGATGTACTCTTGATGATTTAAAGGGCATTAGTCCCACTCTATGTCAGCACAAGATTAATATGGAACCTGATGCTAAACCCGTTGTTGATCACCAACGTCGTTTAAATCCGAAGATGAAAGAAGTGGTAAGAACAGAGATATTAAAACTTCTGGAAGTAGGTATAATCTATCCTATAGCTGATAGTAGATGGGTAAGTCCTGTTCATTGTGTTCCTAAGAAAGGAGGTATTACTGTTGTTCCTAATGATAAGAATGAACTTATTCCACAAAGAATTGTTACAGGTTATAGAATGGTAATTGATTTTAGAAAATTAAACAAAGCAACTAGAAAAGATCATTACCCTCTGCCTTTTATTGATCAAATTCTAGAAAGATTATCTAAGCACACACACTTTTGCTTCCTTGACGGATATTCTGGTTTTTCACAAATACCTGTTTCTCAACCTGATCAAGAAAAGACCAATTTCACTTGTCCCTTTGGAACTTATACTTATAGACGTATGCCTTTCGGTTTATGCAATGCACCTGCTACCTTTCAAAGATGTATGACTGCTATATTCTCTGACTTTTGTGAAAAGATTGTTGAGGTTTTCATGGATGACTTCTCTGTTTATGGGAAATATTTTGATGATTGTTTAAGCAATCTTGATCGAGTTTTGCAGAGATGCGAGCAAACAAATCTTGTCTTGAATTGGGAGAAGTGCCACTTTATGGTTAATGAAGGTATTGTTTTGGGCCATAAAATTTCTGAAAGAGGTATTGAAGTGGACAAAGCTAAGGTTGATGCAATTGAGAAAATGCCATGTCCTAAAGATATCAAAGGTATTCGTAGTTTCCTAGGTCATGCTGGTTTCTATAGGAGATTTATCAAAGACTTCTCTAAAATTTCTAGGCCTCTTACAAATCTTTTGCAAAAGGATGTTCCTTTTGTTTTTTATGATGATTGTTTAGAAGCCTTCGAAACACTCAAGAAAGCCTTAATTTCTACACCTATTGTTCAACCACCTTATTGGAACTTGCCTTTTGAAATTATGTGTGATGCTAGTGATTATGCTATTGGTGCTGTTCTAGGACAAAGAGTGATAAGAAACAGAATGTTATTCATTATTCTAGTAAAACTCTAGACAGTGCACAACAGAATTATGCAACTACTGAAAAAGAATTTTTAGTAGTGGTGTTTGCTTGTGATAAATTTAGATCTTACATTGCTGACTCTAAAGTTATCGTTCACACCGACCATGCTGCTATTAAATATCTTATGGAAAAGAAAGATGCCAAACCTAGACTTATTCGATGGGTTCTCTTGGTACAAGAATTTGATTTACATATTACTGATAGGAAAGGAGCTGAGAACCCAGTAGCCGATAACTTGTCTAGGCTTGAAAATGTGCTTGATGACCCACTACCTATTGATGATAGCTTCCCTGATGAGCAGTTAGCTGCAATAAATGTTTCTAATAATACTCCTTGGTATGCTGATTATGCTAATTACATTGTTGCTAAATATTTACCACCTAGCTTTACTTACCAACAAAAGAAAAAATTCTTCTATGACTTAAGAAATTACTTTTGGGACGACCCACGTCTTTATAAAGAAGGAGTAGATGGTACTATTAGATGTTGTGTACCTGAGCATGAACAGGGACAAATCCTACGAAAATGTCACTCTGAAGCTTATGGAGGGCATCATGCTGGAGACAGAACTGCTCACAAGGTATTGCTATCTGGATTTTATTGGCCTACTCTCTTCAAGGATGCTCGTAAGTTCATCTTATCTTGTGATGAATGTCAAAGAACAGGTAATATCGGTAAGCATCAAGAAATGCCTATGAATTCTTCACTTGCTGTTGAACCATTTGATGTTTGGGGATTTGATTACATGGGACCTTTTCCTTCCTCTAATGGGTATACACATATTTTGGTTGCTGTTGATTATGTTACTAAATGGGTATAAGCTATTCCAACCAGTAGTGCTGATCACAACACCTCTATTAAAATGCTTAAGGAAGTTATTTTCCCAAGGTTTGGAGTCCCTAGATATTTAATGACTGATGGTGGTTCACACTTTATTCATGGTGCTTTCGACAAAATGCTTGCCAAGTATGATGTTAACCATAGAATTGCATCACCTTATCATCCTCTTTCTAATGGTCAATTTGAACTTAGCAATAGAGAAATAAAATTAATTTTACAAAAGACTGTCAATAGGTCCCGGAAGAATTGGTCTAAGAAATTAGATGATGCACTTCGGGCTTATAGAACAGCATATAAAATCCTATGGGTATGTCTCCTTATAAAATGGTTTATGGAAAATCTTGTCATTTGCCTCTTGAGTTAGAACATAAAGCATATTGGGTAGTCAAAGAACTCAATTATGATTTCAAACTTGGTGCCGCTTGCCGTTTCAGGTTCAAGGAATGGGGAAGTGTTCTGTTGAGAAATGTTTTTTTCACTCATGGGCGTAATTCCCTGCATTGGTGTGTGAGAATTCTAAAGCTAGCTTTATGGGAGAGCAGGTTAGGGTGTACCCCCGGTGGAGCATGTAGGTGGTGAAGGAGGATATCGTTCAGTGATGCTATGACTACTGACCATAAAAGAAAGAGTTCTTTACGGCGCAGATGTGCGTTAGGTTTCCTAAAAACGTTATCATTGATAGTGGGGGATCTCTAGGAGGGAGGGTTATTTCTAGAAAAAACAAATGGATATCCATTCTATCTAGCCGCCGATGAAAAGAGGTTATTTGATATTAGCTCATTAGATGAATGGAGAACCCAAGCTTATGAAAATGCCAAATTGTTTAAAGAAAAAGTTAAAAGATGGCATGATAAAAGAATCCAAAAGCGTGAGTTCAAAGTCGGAGAATATGTTCTTTTGTACAACTCTCGTTTCAGGTTCTTGCAGAAAAACTCCTCTCCAAATGGGAAGGACCCTATGTTATCGAGGAGGTTTATCGGTCTGGAGCTATCAAAATAAATAATGCTGAAGGTACTAACCCGAAGGTTGTCAATGGGCAACGAATAAAACATTATATCTCAGGTACGCCCATTAATGTTGAAAGTAATATTATCCAAACATTGACACCGGAAGAACACATAAAAGAGTCCTTCCAGAACACTCCAGAATCTTAAAAAAGGAGGAGGTATGTGATACGGTAAGTAAACGGACTCCGAAAAAATCCGCAAAAATATTTTTTGTCAGTTTTGGAATATTTAGAAAATTAGGAAAATAAGAAACTACCGGGAAAGTGACCCTGGTGGGCACAAGACACCAGGGCGCGCCTGGCTTGCCAGGCACGCCCAGGTGGGTTATGCCCACCAGGGGCACCTTCCGGACTCCGTTTTTCTTTCGTTTGCTTGTTTTCCAGGATAAAAAATCTTTATATAGCCCCCGAACCTATTGACACATGTATCGCGGAGAAATCTTTTGTTCTCTTTTCTTGCTGTTTTTGGTCAGATCTGTTAACCCAAGCATCATGTCTTTCCCCTCTTCGAACAATGGAGAAAATGATGCAGGGTTAATGCAGGAGGAGCTAGAGGGGGAGGAAGTTCAGGAAGTTACCATGGAGAAAGATGAAGGGGATTCCTTAGGAGTACACCCTCCGGCTTCCGAAAGAGGGACACTAGCTGGTATCTCTACTCGTCCTAACCCTCATCAAGCCATGAGATCATCAAACAATCAAGCGAGCTTGGAAGTGCAAGAAGAACTCCCACCAAGGAGGCCTTTACACAGGTTACATCGTAACAATTTTCACAACTTGATTCGCAATTATGGGTTCGAAAATACTCCTCGTATGCACATACCATCCAATTGGGACCCCGTCCAAGAGAAAGTGATGCAGGAGCAAGTTCTTGGGGGCCCGAGAATAAGCATATCATGGCTGAGGTGAAGAAAAATGCTGAGTTGCTTTATAAAGCTCTTCGTGAGATGGAGGGCATAAAGGAGACACGCATGGAAATATTGGAAGTTGCATCACCACCACCCTCTTCTTCATCACCAAAAGAAAATTGAGTATCAGGTATGGGCACTCCCCTTGGCTTCCGCCAAGCTTGGGGGAGGTGCCCCGGTATTGTATCATCCCCACTATCTTTTGCCATTATTTAATTTAGTTCGATCTTTTGCTTTAGATGAATAAAAGTTTAGTTCGATCCTTTCTTTTCAAGAGTTTGCTTAGTGATCTATCCTTGTAATCATGTGTGAGATATATAATAAAGTTTAGTTTGAGTTTTTACTTTCTTTACTTTCATGTTGCAATAAAAATAAAGGAAATAAATTAAAAAGATCATATGCTAATCTTATGGTAAGTGATGACACCACATAAGGAAAAGTATAAGTAGAAAATTTTATTAGAGATTGACAAACATAGCATTGGTCAATGATGCAATTGATGAAAGAATTAATAAGGGAAGAGAAGATTCACATATAAATACACTATCCTAGAAATCTTTTGTGATTGTGAGCCCCCATCAAAATATTATATGCCAAAATTGTTGACGTTGGACAAGGAAGACAATGTAATGATTTATGTTTGTTCATATTCACATAGAAGTTATATTGTCATAGATCCTTCAACATGTGGTGCTTGCCCCTATCTTTGCTAGCCAAAAATTCCGCACTAAGTAGAGATACTACTTGTGCATCCAAAAACCCTTAAACCCAAATCTTATTTTCACGAGTCCACCATACCTACCTAGGGATTGAGAAAGATCCCTCAAGTAAGTTGTCATCGGTGCAATAAGGCAATAAAAATTGCTTCTAAAAGTGTGAGATCATTTAGTGTAAGAGAAAATTGAGCGTTGTACGAACTTGTGATGGTGAAGAATAAAAGCGACAGACTGCATAATAAAGGTTGCCATCACAAGGGGCAATACAACGTGACATTCTTTTGCACTAAGGGGTTGAGCATACAAACAAATAAGCGCATGGCAACCTCTGCTTCCCTCTGCGAAGGGCCTATCTTTTACTTTTATGTATTTACTTTTATGCAAGAGTCAAAAGTTTCTTCTCTCTACTCCTTTTTATTTTTCTCCTTTGGCAAGCATCATGTGGTGAGGAAAGATCTAGGCACATATGTCTAGTTGAATATGGGTGGCATGAGTTATTATTGTTGACATCACCCTTGAGGTGAATATGTTGAGAGGCGAAACTATAAGCCCCCATCTTTCTATGTATCTGATTGAAACATTTTGTTCATGTGTATGCGGTGAGTGTTAGCAATCATAGAAGACTATATAATGGTTCAGTATGTGGACTTGCCTAAAGGCTCCGATACATGACCCTTCCTGAAAAGATGATGAATTGTAGTTGCAAAGTTGACTGAGAACATAGTTTGTTGGTTTCTAATAGAGTTTATGCTTTATACTTCAATTGTGTGATGAACTGTCACTTATTCATGGGAAGTCTATGATAAAAGTTCTATGATAAAAGTCTTATGTTTAAAATTGTTGCTGTTATAATAATCTACATGATGCTTCTATGTCCGTATTTTGTTTTTATCGACACCTCTCTCTATAAGCATGTGGACATATTTTTTGATTTCGGTTTTCGCTTGAGGACAAGCGAGGTCTAAGCTTGGGGGAGTTGATACGTCCATTTTGCATCATGTTTTCCTACTGTTATTTATGATGCTTTTATGCATAATAATGCATTTTGGAGTAATTCTAATGCCTTTTCTCTCATAATATGCAAGGTACACACAAAGAGGGAGAATTCCGGCAGCTGGAAATCTGGACCTGGAAAAGCTACGTCAGACCACCTTTTCTGCACAACTCCAAACAAGCTGAAACTTTACGGAGATTTTTTATGGAATATTTGAGGAATATTGGAGCCAATAAGTACCAGAGGGTGCCCACCAGGTGGGCACAACCCACCTGGGCACGCTAGGGAGCCCAAGCGCACCCTGGTGGGTTGTGTTCACCCAGGCCCACCACCGGTGCCCATCTTCTGGTATATGAGTCATTTTGACCTAGAAAAAAATAAGGGGAGGACTTTCGGGACAGAGCACCGCCGTCTCGAGGTGGAATTTGGGCAGGAGCACTTTTGCCCTCCGGCGGAGCGATTCCGCCGGGGGAACTTCCCTCCCGGAGGGGGAAATCATCATCATCATCATCACCAACAACTCTCCCATCTTGGGGAGAGCAATCTCCATCAACATCTTCAATAGCACCATCTCATCTCAAACCCTAGTTCATCTCTTGTGTTCAATCTTTGTACCGAAACTATAGATTGGTGCTTGTGGGTGACTAGTAGTGTTGATTACATCTTGTAGTTGATTACTATATGGTTTATTTGGTGGAAGTTTATATGTTCAGATCCAATATGCTATTTAGTACCCCTCTGATCTTGACCATGATTATCATTTGTGAGTAGTTACTTTTGTTCTTGAGGTCACGGGAGAAAATGTGTTGCAAGTAATCATGTGAACATGATATGTGTTCGATATTTTGATAGTATGTATGTTGTGATTCCCTTAGTGGTGTCATGTGAACGTCGACTACATGACACTTCACCATATTTGGCCTAAGGGGATGCATTGTGGAGTAGTTATTAGATGATGGGTTGCGAGAGTGACAGAAGCTTAAACCCTACTTTATGCGCTATTCCGTAAGGGAACGATTGGATCCAAAAGTTTAATGCTATGGTTAGAATTTATTCTTAATACTTTTCTCGTAGTTGCGGATGCTTGCGAGGGGGTTAATCATAAGTAGGAGGTTTGTTCAAGTAAGAACAACACCTAAGCACCGGTCCACCCACATATCAAATTATCAAAGTAGCGAACACAAATCGAATCAACATGGTGAAAGTGACTAGATGAAATTCCCGTGTACCCTCAAGAACGCTTTGCTTACTATAAGAGACCGTTTTAACCTGTCCTTTGCCTCAAAAGGATTGGGCTACCTTGCTGCACTTTTGTTATTATTATCGTTACTTGCTCGTTACAAATTATCTTGCTATCAAACTACTCTGTTACTTACAATTTCAGCACTTGCAGACATCACCTTGCTGAAAACCATTTGTCATTTCCTTCTGCTCCTCATTGGGTTCGACACTCTTGCTTATCGAAAAGAGCTACAATTGATCCCCTATACTTGTGGGTCATCAGGGATGTCTAGCGGCGCTCCAATGGAGTTCGGCGACCATAAAGTGGAGACCCACGCGAGGGAGACGGATCTCTCGATGGTGTACACCATCGACCCGGCCGTGGTGGACGACTACATCAACACCGTTGAGTAGTTGCTTGCTCGAGACAAGTACGAGGTGGTCGGCATCGACCTCCAGTACACCGGTGGTCGTCCCAACATAGATCAGAAGGTTTTCGTTGCCCAGTTGTGCGTGCGCCATCATGTCCTCATCTACCACTACTGCATGACCACAGAGCCTTGCGACCGTTTCGCTAGGTTTGTCAACAGCACCGACTACAAGTTCGCTACGGTGGAAACCATCGACAATGTAAAAGCGCTCAGAGTTACGGGCTTGGCCTGCAAGAACCTTGTCGAAATCCGTGAGCACTACAGGGTCTGGGGCAGCACGAAGAAGGACTTCCTAGTTGAACTCGCCTCGGCCATCATCGACCCATACTATGGAAAGATGAAGCAGGATGCTAACAGAACATGTCTCATATCCTCGCACGGGGCCTGGATGAGGCAACTGGATGGACCTCACCTGAGGTTCGTGGCCAAGAGCATGTACACATGCTATGAGATGCATAGGCGGATCGTTGACATGAGGAAGTGCCTCATTACCGAAATCGACGAGGCCGGATCGAGCCACAAGCATAGCAGTAGTGGCAAGCGTCACAAGAAGTAGATGATGATCAGATGATCATTTATCCTAGTTAATTATGCATGTAATATATAGTTGACTTTGGTGTGTGGAAATGTCATGTGTGTAGTAGCCACCTATGTAATTATGCATGTAATAGTTTACTTTGGTGTGTGCAAATGTCATGTGTGTAGTAGCCACCTATGTAATTGGATGTTTAATTTGGTTATGCAACCATGTCCTTATAAGTGTGTATATATATGTTGTTGTTCTGTATGCAATCCCAACGCAGAACACACACATCTTATTAGCAGCAATCGTCTGTGTTATTATCGATCTCGCACACATTTCTGATTACAGACCTGTTTGCCGCGTATCACACACATCTTGTTAAATTGAACCATTTCTGTTATCTTGGCTCAATGCAAACAGTTCATCCGAGTGAACTATTTGCCCTGTATCGCACACACCTTGATCTGGCTGCTCGTTTCTTTTGTTCCGCCTCATCACTAACAGTTTATCCGAGTGAACCGTATGCCGTATATCACACACGCCTTCATCTGGCTGCGTGTTTCTTTTGTTCTGCCTCATCGCAAACAGTTCATTGAACTGAACCATATGCCCTGCATCGCACACGCAACTAAATTCTGAACCGTGTTTGATGTATCCTTCATCGCAAATGTTTTGCATCTTTTTTATGGGTTTTTTACATCATCGTTTGCGATTATTGCATCACACACAGTTTCGTCAAATGGTCTCTGATCGTAATGTCGCGTTAGCAGCATCCTGCAGTAGTGCCTGGTGCAGGTGGAGAAGTTGCAGCTCTTGCTGCAGTTGGTCTTGGTTCAGGTGCAGTAGAAGCAGGTACTCTTGGAGGCCTCTGTGCATTTGCTGCCATAGAAGAACCAGCTTCAGAGTAATTTGCTCTATTTTCCTACACAATAAAGAAACAATGTAAGTAATGACATGAATCAAACAATGAAATGAAATAAAAGTGCCTCAAATGACCTAGTGCTTGTTCTTCCTCATCTGCAACTTAGGCTTCAAAGTGTGACCACAATTGTTGAACCTTTGCGCTTGCTTCTTGCAGTTGCTACAAGTCACAGTACCAATTCTTGAGGTGTCCTTTTTAGCTGGCACCTCAAATACACCTTTCCTCCTGGCACTTTTCCTTTTGCCCTTCTTTTCTTTGAACACTGGTGGAGATATCTCATCTCCAGGTGTATGAGGCCAGTGGTCAGGACCTGGAACTGGGAAAATTAAATGCTTATATGTTTCACAGTACATGGGCTTCTTGAAGAAATTGTTAACAAAGTCTTCAAGATATAGCTTCACTTTCTACATTGCAGCAATGGCATGAGTGCATGGAACAACTGTCATGTCCCACCTCCTACAGTCACAAGTATGCTTGTTCAAATTAACACAATATGTGTTTTCAGAACTACTAGTCACTTGCCAGATGCCTGGACCTACCATTTATGCTTCACAATACTTAGCCAACTTCTTGCCTTCTTCTAAAATTTCTGATTAGGTTGGCGTGATCTCCCATCTGCATGTCTTTGTTTTCTCTCTGGTTTTCTAAAACTTGATCATCAACTTTGTTCTTATGCCCTCCAACATAGTCCTTATTGGCTTGTTCCTAACATCCAATATCATCATGTTGAAAACTTCACTAAGGTTGTTTACAACCAGGTCAGTTTTGCACACAGTATCCATTTTATATCTTGCACATGTATGATCCGGTATTTGTGACAACCACTGCCAAGCCTCAAAACTTTCTTTTTTAAAATTTTCCATGCCTAAATCATGACCATGCTTAGTGAAGGAATAGGCTGCCTGATCTAAATGTTTAAGACACATTAGAAGTTGGCATATATATGTCTAAGACCAGCTGATTGGAAGTTGGCATATATATGTCTAAGACAAAACCTCTGTGGGGAGTCAGGGAATACATCATTGATTGCATTCAATAATACCTGTTAAGTGATGTTAAATATGATGGCTAAGTATGATGGAAAATGTAAAGTGTGGTCATGAGTAGTGGAGCACATACCTTTTGCCTGTCAAACCACTACAAAAAAAAGACACATCCGTGACATTTTGGGCCAAACAATTTTTTTTCTATCATGCTTATGACACTTCTATGACGATAATTGTGACAAAAGCATGTATCATCATAGATGTGGTGGGCTCCTACTTCTATGACAAAAAATCATGATAGAAAATGGGTTTTCATCCTGGGTGGGCCGGGGACGCACCTGCATGATATTCTTTGGGCCGTCCATGACAGAAAAAATCATGGTAGAAGCGAGGCCAAGGAAAATTTCAGGGAGTTCCCGGTTATGGTGGGTGGTCGGGGCCGAGCGATGCATGGAGGTTTGCGCATTTCTCTTGTAGACAACGCGCTTGTGTGCGAGGCGTTGGGCTCTAACTGAACCCGAGCGAGGCGTTCGCTTACTGAACATGAGCGATTGCACTAGCTACGTTACTGAACCCCGATCGATCCCTTGGATGTTAATTGAACCTGAGTGATTCCTTTGCTACTGCTGCTAACTGAAGCCGATCGAAGCTGCCTCTTGATGAACAGTCCCCGGTGGGGGTTGGATGAACAGTTCCCGATGGGGGTTGGATGAACAGGATCCCGTGGTAGTAGAGGCCGTTGCCGCTAGATGAACAGGACCCCGATCGAGGAGGTGGGGTGGATGAACAGTAGCCAGTGGAGGCTGGATGAACAGGACCCGGTTTTGAACAGTAGCTGGTGGAGGCTGGAGGAAGTCGACGGTGGATGAACAGTAGTAGGTGGAGGCTGGACGAAGTCGATGGTGGATGAACAGTAGCCCGTGGAGGCTGAAGCGAGGCAGTAGACGGTGGATGAACAGTAGCCCGTGGAGTCCCATTTTGCGGTACGCCACACCCCTCCCAATGAACAGGACCCCCATTTCGACCGTAGGCACTCCAACACAAGTCTGTTTCCTCCGTTTTGCGGTACGCCACACCCCTCCCGATCAACAGCACCCTGTTTCGACCGTAGGCAATCAAACATAAGTCCGTTTCCTCCGTTGTGCGGTACGCCAGACCCTTCCCGATGAACAGGACCCCGTTTTGACCGTACGCGATCGAACAAAAGACCGTTTTCCTCTGTTTTGCGGTACGCCAGACCCCGTTCCGGCTGTTCCATCCAAGCCAGTTGGCTCCCGTTAAACACGACCCATTCCGACCTAGTGGCTTCACTCCCGATGAACAGGACACGTTCTGACCCAGTCACTTGGCTCCCGGTAAACACGACGATGTTTCCTCTGTTCCGACCCAGCCGGTTAGCTGCCGATGAACAGGACAACATGGCTGCCGTCCATTGCCTCTCCATGTACACGAGCCCTGGCCGTCCGTATGTACGAGTACGTGTTTCGAGACCCTGCTCGTATGTACGTATGTGGCCGTATTTTTTGGTGTGTGGCTGTATGTACGTGTACACGGTTTAGACGGGACAACCTGAACTGCTACGAGGGGGGCTCTACTATAACATGTGCCGCTACTTACTCGGCCATGGTTCATCATTGCAGAGCGACCGACCGACCAGTATATATGTGTTTGCGACAAGACAGACAACGCTACGTATGCTTCGACCGGGTGGGTGCCAGCTGTCAGGGAGGATAAGGACGCACTTACTTATGTGTGAAGATATAGCTGCTGGATCCCAGCTGTCAGGGAGAGGAATCATTTTTTTGCCTGTAATAGGAACACACTTCCTTGCGTGCGAAGATGTAGCTAGTGGGTCCCAGCTGTCAGGGGGAGAAAACATTACTTTTTAGGGTAAAAAGGATGCAGTTGCATGCATGCGTCCATGGGCGTGGTGCGTCCCCACTGTCAGCCCCTCATGTACAGTAACTCTCATTTGTTGACCACATTGACCACACCGTGCCGAGCGCACCAAGGCCGGTGGACGATGGCGAGGCCCTAGACTGGAATGACCCGGAGATGGGGAAGACGTGGCAGTGGAGTCACAGATGGAGAGGAGTGGGAAACTTGGCTGGTTCGGGTGCACGGCACCACTGCCGCCCACGGGAGACAGGAGCAAGAGTAAAGGTTGAAGAAGCAGCACGGCTGTTGGATTAACATCCAATGGTCCAGCTGCTAGAATCATTTATTGATTAAGTTGACAAAGCCCTGCATACACATCAGCTTAGTAGGCCCACAAGTCAGCCACCAAATCTGCTGGGTCCCAGCTGTCATCGGGAGGAATAGGTTTTTTGCAAAACAAGAGGCACTTCCTTCCGTGTGAAGATACAGCCGGTGGGTCCCAGCTGTCAGGGGGAGGAAACATTTTTTTCAGCTTAATAAGGAGGAACTTTCCTTGCGTGCGACCATGGACCTCGTGGGTCCTAGCTGTCAGGCTCTCCATGTACAGTCCTCTTCTGATGAATCTCGTTTGTTGACCATGCCGCGCCAAGCGCAGCAAGGCGGTGGACGATGGCGAGGCCCCGAAAGGGAACGACCCGGAGATGGGAAGACGCGGCAGTGGAGTCACAGATTGAGAGGAGTACAAGTGTTATAACTGGTTCTGGTGCGGCGTAGGGATGCAGTCGGTGGAGAATAACAGGAGGTGTGGAGGGGTGCAAGGATAGCCTGGCCAGCGGTGGGGTAGCGCTTCACAGCGATGCGTGCTAAGCAGAGCCGCTAGCCACCAGAGGCCGGAGCAGGCGGTCCCGGCGACGCTGCAGGAAGAAGACGAGAGATTGAAGGTGCATGCTGGCCGTTGGATAGAAATCCAATGGCTGTGGATGTCAGAATCATTTGTTGACTAAGTTGACAACGCCTTGCGTAGGCTTCGACCTATTGGCCCACATGTCAGCCTGCAAAAACGTGGCATATATTTAACCCATGTTTTCTAGAACTTACAGTCCATTTACTGGGCTGGGTGAACAAATAATTTCGCGTCAATGCGGCCCATTTAATATTTTCTAAGAAATCCCAGCCCATTTGCGCTTTCTTGAAATACACGAATTAGCTGGACTTGTTCTATATTTAATGTTAGGTTAGAAGGAGCAATTAATATCAAAAAATAAACCAGAGCTACACATTTTATTATACACAAAATTAACAAATTAGCGAGTTATTGCTCAAAAGAAATATGAGCGCGTTATTATTACATTGGTCCTTAAAATCTTCGCAAACTTTTGTACGCAATCACCAGGATTTTCCTTGCCTGTGAGTCAAAAACAACCAGGATTTTCCTTGCCAACTTCTGTTAAACATTTACTTTTATAAGTTAATAAGATGTGGGATGTTTTTATAATGTATATATAAGTCTCTATTAAATATACAATAATAGTAATAATATAAATATATATAATGTGGTTAGAAGGGAAAACATAAATTGGACACTGCATTATTATTCTTATATATAGATAAATAGAACAGAGATCTGCGTTTTATTAAAAAAATACATTGGGCTGTCGATGTTTAAGAAAAAGTGAAACCTACACTGGGAGGCCCATAGGCCGGTACGTACATGATGGACCTCAAAAAATAAGTTGAAACCACTGTCTCGGTATGTCGTGGGCTACGCATGTTAAAAAACAAAACCTAGGCCTAGCTGATACTTGTTCGCCCTCTGGAAAAAATGATACCAGCTAGATACCCGATACCCCTTTCCCGCAACAACAAAAAAATCCCCGATACCCCTGGAAAAAAAAGCTCCCCGATGACAGTCATCACTGGAAATTTATTTCGTTTATTGACTAGGTTGACAAACCCGTGGGCCCCAACGTCAGTATACAATTAGGAGGAAGCTTTTTTTCCAATGAGGCACTTGCTTGCGTACGGCTTGGACCTGGTGGGTCCCCACTGTTAGCCTCTCGGCATACAGTCCTCTCCGGATTCCTCTCGTTTGTTGATCATGTTGACAACAGCATACGGCGGCGCCACAACGAGCGCACACGGATGGGAAAGAACCGGAGCCGGGGAAGACGCCTTCATTCTTTCGAACATACCGCACTAGCCCGGTGGCTGCAGCCCTCTCACCCAAAAGCTGTACTGCCCGAGTTCGATTCCAACTGGTGCAGTTGAAAAATATCTAACACTTGCCAAAATTTCGTCCCTGGTTTACCCAGTTTTTCGCACACTCAACATTGTCTTGCCATTTTGAAAATAGCATATCTTTTTGACTTTGCATCATATGAAGAGGTGCTATACATGAATGTTGATCAGCATGATGTTAACTTGTTGTTAGTTCCATTTTTTTTACCATGAATAAAATTTCCAACATTTTGTTATCCATGTTTGAAAAGTGCGTGTTGATTTAAATGCTCTGCCTCTGAAACATGCAGTTTCTTATCTGAAAATCACTTGGACAAGCAGCCATCGCCGGTGTTGGATTCAATGCCGCGCTTCTTCAATCCCCCTAGTAGCGTGACGGGGAAATAAACTCCCATCCCGTGCTGCCGGTTGGGGAATGGAGTGAACTGGATTAAAGAGGGGGCCGGCGGCGCGACTGAAGAAGCACATCAGATGCAATTTTTTTCAGTGGGTGGCTCTCGATGGTGTTTTTTTACTTGCCTCTGCACCATACAACTTGTATTTTTAGCCTCCCAGTCCGTGGTGGACCAGCAGCCCATTTGCTGGGCGGGCCAACCTACAGAAAGCAGCACTTGATTTTTCATCAAGGCCCAAAAACAATGCAGTACTATGTTTGTTTTGAGGCCGAAAACATTACGGCAGGGGTTGAGTGGGGGAGGGGGAAGACAGAGCAAAAAGATTAAAAAGAGCTGATGCGCCGTTGCTACCCTAACAAGCAGGTGCAATTCTTCTCGGGAAGAAGGTGTGCCGTTGACACTCACACGTCACAATCCCACAGTAGACATTCTAACAAATTCACACACAAGTACAACAGAAAAGGTAAACATTCGTATCAAACTCAAGTTCACAGGACACGTTCATATTCATAGCCAACATTCACAATCAACAACTCAAAAGATTCATATACACAAGTTCAGCATGTCTATGCATCCAAATGATTGATAGATCACAAGACAATATTCATAGATAATTCACAAAAAGATTCAGATATACAAATGTTCAGCATGTTTATGCATCCAAATGATTAAGATCACAGCCAATATCATCCATGGACAAACTTTAATTACCTAGGGTACAGACTGGTAAATGGTGTTCACTCGGTGGTACTTCTTGCTAGAATTAATGCTTGTACGAGTAAACTTTCGAGTACATAAGAGGCAGCACAGACAATCTAAACTTTGCTTGTAGGTTTATCCTCGAGATAGTGGCCTCGATGCCGAGGGAGGTTTGAGCAACTTGGACACTACCTTCATCCAACTAGTTTACTGGCTCATCTTGGTCCTGTAGCTCGCCAAAATTCTACATTGCAGACAAGAAAGGAGGCGGTCGATAAAATGAACCACCCAAATTTTTGGTGTAGTTCAACTAAAATGGAGCATCCCTAGCATGCAGACTAATTAAGTGCCAGATGAATATACGCGTCAACCAACTTGTCTAGAATCTTTAGACTCCATGCCATACAGTTCCCTACCATATGTGCCGATAACCAAAAGGCACAAGTTGGGACCAAAGACTGGACTGCGTTTTTCTGGGCCATGCGCCAAGCAATATTGTTGGCGTTCACTTTGGCACTTCTTCTTGTCAATATCGATGCTTGTCTGAGTGAAATTTGGAGTACATAGCAGCAGCATAAGTATCTGTCCATCTGATCTTTTTGTGTAGTTCTACTGAAATCGCCCAATGTAATGATTTGCCTGCGAGTTCAGGCTCCAAGTTACTCCTTTATGAAATCGGCAAACAGTAGCACAATACCAAATTACCAATACATATGACAAGCACAATAATCAGGATAAAGACCGGTACCAACCTGTGTGAGATAGCATATCAAATACTATTTCCTTTGACTGGAAGCCGAGATAAGTGACTGACAGGAAAGGAAGGAAGCAGTCGAGGCAATGAAGCACCCAAAGTTTTTGTGCAGTTCCACCAAAATCGAGCATCCCTGTTGGCACATATATTGAGGGAGTGAGATTACTGTAATAGCGGGACTAGTTGATGAAACATACACTAATAAATAGAAGCACCCTCATTATCTTAATGGGTAAAGTTAGCAACATAGTAGTCTTGCTTAAAGAGAGGTATTAGTTTATTTAATAAGTGCCAATTAGCACAACACTCAAAGCATTGCCATGTATCATAGGTTGCAAAACTTTAATGTGCAAAGATAAAGGAGTTTCTCATGACAGTAGCAACACAGTAGCACGATACAAATAGAGATGACAACAAACTAATACGGATGAAGGCCTTAGGCCGGTACCAACCTGACCAAAAAGATACCAACACCCCTCTCCACATTTACAAATAAGGCCTTCCCTCGTTCATCCTTTTCTCTCACAAGATAAACTACTCATACAAATGCATCTTGATGTTACGTGCAACGCACGGGCATCTTGCTAGTCTTTCAAGTAAAGTAAGACTAGTAGCAACACAGCAATACAATACCACTAGCAAGATGTCAGGATAACATAGGACGGTACCATCGTGTGATCTTCTTCATTTCCTCATTCTTCTTCTTCTTCATCTTCCTCTTCATGCTCTGTTTCTCTTTCTCCTCACCAGTTGGTGAAACCAAGTACATGATTGGCCTTCTATTTCAGAATTGGTTTTGTCAGTGAGGGAGTACAAGTGTACTAGTAAACAATAGCATTATTTTCCCATGGCAGTCGCAAAATAGAGGTGAACACATGCATTAAATATCATTCTTACCTAAAGGAAGGTTATGGTGCCAATATGGAGGATGAAGATTGGAACACAGATCTCCCGTTGTGCAGTTCCACCGAAATGAACCAAAGGTTCCATTCTGACATTCCAGTTAAACAGCACAAAAGTCACTTCTTTTAAGAAGTGTTTTGTGCAGTGCACCAAAAGGTCGCAATAGCAATGAGGTGAAATGGATATCCCTGTTTGCACAAAAAGCTACAGAGGAAATAGCCAAAGTCTCAAACAATTACTGGCAAAAACAATTGGTTAAACTTGTCATGGCTTATAACAGTGGCATGGCTTCATTTTACCAGGGGCATTAGATTAAGAACAGCTAAATATTTGCTATAAGGGCATGGGACAGTGGGTGCACCAGCAGTCCAGCACCATGTACCTAAATCGGGGCATAAAGTGGTGATTCAGAGTTTGTTGCCCCGAGAAACAAACATCCAAGAAACATATCTGGGTTGGTCCCATTCTTGTTCACTCTAGCCACCTATTCCTATGTGTGGATAGCAAATCTAGTCCTGGTCATACCACTGTGTACAGCGTTTCCCCTATATTTCCCTTTTCGACCAAGAGACCGGTTGGATGACCAGTCTATACTACTTTCACCCCCCCTTTCTTTCCTATTTGTACCAAGTTCGATGTACATACTAAATTTCCACCCTTTATTTCTTGTTTGAACCAAGTACAAGATTCGACTCCATGAAGTAGCTTTACCTCTAACAATAGAAAAAAATAGGTGACGTTGGACCATCCGATCGAGCCTAGCTACGAGGGGGTTGAGAGGTAGAAAATGATGCACATGTAGCGACGTAACGAGCTGGGGAAGTAGAGCTAGGCCGGTTTCGATGGAAGATATACCTCAAGGTCGTCGGGGTGTGGATAGGTGGGCGGTAGGAGGCCGGATCCGCCGACATTAGGGCAGCGATGAAGGGATCGAAGGACCTCCCGTGTCGGCGCTCGGCCAGAGATAACAGTGCGGCCGACAGTGGCTCTCCTCCCTCGCTGTCGACGACGGCCTAAATGTTGCCCCTCCTCCCCTTCACCGGCGGAGAGGGATACGTCCGGATCTGTAACCAGCGATGAGGATAGAAAGACAGTGTTACCACCGCTATCTTGTTTAGATCTGGAGAGGATGAGAGTGTGTGAATAGAGCAACCCTAGAAAGCAAGCGCGGAGGCTCCTGCCTATATATATACGTATAGTGGGGTAGTTTTCTTTTATCACTCCATCAAAACAATCATTTAAAATTGTGTACGTGCTAGGTTGCCCTTTTTTTGAGTTGTTGATTGTTTTTTGAGATAGCTACCCGATTATTCCAAGTGGTGTTACGGTGTGCCAGGTCGCACTTTGTATCGCTCAAGTCTGGTACTAGACCCTCCATTAAGTGAACAACCACCGCCTCGTAAAAATTGTGAACAAGCCCACGGCTAAAATTATCGAAAACGTGGGTTGCACCAACATGCATTATTATTTATATTTTCTATCTGGGAGTATCCTCAAAACAAAATGTGAGAGTACAATCTTTATTGGGCCCCTTTGTAATTTGTTCTAAATTTTGACCAAAGATTTAACTGGCAAAATGTTAGTGCATGTTAACAAAAATTATATCCTTGGATTCGTATTTGAACATAGTTTTCAATGATGTAATTTTTTATGACATGCATGAACATTTGGTTAGTTAAATTTATAGTCAAAATTTGGCACAGATTATCATAGGGACCAAGGACCAATAAACCAGGACGGAGCTCCTCGTCTATCGTCCAAACAACTATATGACTAGCCGCTCTATTACATGCGGGACATCAAGCATCCGAGCCCGCGTGCCATCCACCAAATCACAGCGAGGTGCTATAGTCGAGACTCACCAGTCACCCCGGTGTGGCCGTCATGACCCGTCATATCACAAAACCCACACCTTTACCAGCTGTGGTAAAGTGGCCTCGAAGTTGGACTGGACGAAGCAACCATCATTTCATTGGAATGCTCATTGAAGCCCTTTCTCCCCTTTCTTGAAGAAAACCTCACTCCAGGCTACTCACTTCTGCCATTTTTCTTCTGTACCGACGAAGGAAAGGTGGGCGAATTAGCGATGCTACTATATTTTAATTCCAAGAATCTTCTTTTTGCGAAGCACCGACCGATTCTCACTGCCTATTCTTTTCCCGTTTTCATTGCGATTGTGGTTTCCTTTCGATTGCTTTTTGTTTGTCAGTTTATTGATGGATCCTAGAGCACTAGGCAAAGAGTTGCCGGCGGACAACCCACTCGAGACAGAGATCTCCAGGAAGCGAGCACCGACCAACGAGTTGGCCATGTTGGCGGGCCAACCCATGGAGATGAAGAACTCCAAGAAACAAGCACTGGCCAAAGAGTTGACGATGTTGGCAGATGAACTCCTCAAAGAAAGCAGGAAGAATAGCAAGGGCCCCATCGTGCCTACCCCAGAAACTCTAATGGCCACCTATGAGAGGCTCAAGGCCGAGTTTGAGGAGATAGTCGCCATTGAGAAGCAGTATTTCCCTGGCAAGGCGATGGCCCCCATCGAGGAGATGGCCCCCGGAGGAATGGGATCCCCCGGTGAGCTGCACAAGGTAAAAAAATGGCTTACCATAGTTGTGGTTTTTGATTATTTGCAATGTGCTTGCTAATATGTTAGGGTTGTGCAGGTGCCGGTGGACGTCCTTGATGATTCTGATGTCGCGGTCCGTCCTGTGGACATCGCCCCGAAGATCAATTCCTATGCCGCTGTCCGTCCTATGGACATCGCCTCGGAGATCGATTCCGATGCCGATGTCCATCCTGTGGACATCACCCCAGAGATCGATTCCGATGTCACGGTTCGTCCTGTGGACATCGCCCCAGAGATCGATTCCCATGCCGTTGTCCGTGCTGTGGTCATTGCCCGAGAGATCGATGACAAGAAATAGTTGGTCGTGCTAATCCTTCAAGGTAGTTTGCATTGTGTTTAATTAGCAGAACGATGCGTGTTATCAAACCATCTTAGGGCTAGTGCACTGTCTTGTGTGGGCGGTACTTGCTACTTTCGTTTGATAGTGAATCATGCGAACCCTCTCCGAGTTATGGAAACAGATGTATCCTCACCAGCTTTTGATGTAATATATGGCATGCCTAGATGTAAGTTTGAACTGTTTATCATATCAGCAGGGCTTGTTTGATGATTCTTGGTGTTAATAGGCTAGGTACTGTGTGAGCTATAGTACTTGCAAACACTCACCAAAGAGAAACGTTGGGGCTGATGAGCTCTTGGTACGCTTATAGGTATGATCCATCGTCTATCGGCCAATAGCCCAAGCTCCTAAAATTGTAGCCTTAGCGATCGATCAGACAATAGTTCACAATTATACATTAATTCACATCAAACTCAAAGAGTTGGTTCACAGATACATTCACATTAATAGCCAGCAAAATTGGCACGTACTTGTAACATGCGTGAATGTGTAATTTTTTTTGTTGGAAGCGTGAATGTGTAGTGACGTCGTACTTTAGGAGTGGCTACAGAGAGTGTGTAGGTGTGCTAGAGGGGTTGTGGGATGGAGAGAGATCTAGAGAGAGAGAGAGAAAGACCCTCCGGCCTCGTTTGGTTTGTAGGAATTTTGTAGGAACTCTATAGGATAGGATTTGCAAAGGAAAAATTCCTTTGAAGCCCTTTGGTTTATAGGAATGGATTCCTATTCCTATGTAGGATAGGAATCAATCCTTCATATTTTGGAGGAAAAAAATTAGCCTAGACTCAATGGAAAAATTCCTATCCTATGCACCAAATAACATCTCTTTCTCTATAGGAATTGAGATGCATGTCATCTCACTTCCTATGATTTTCCTATTCCTATAAAATTCCTATCCTATGAACCAAAGGAGGCCTCCATTTCTTTCTACTCCTAATTGTTAGACTGACAAAGGATGTTTTTTGAGAACACAAAATCATAGCAGTACAGAGACATACAAATCCTAGGCGGGCTAGTTTGGCCTAGTGGGTTTCAGTGGTATGACGTGCTGCAGTGCCGTCCAGTCTTCGCGTGTGATAGCAGTATTGCGGGTACAGTAAGTTTTCTTGAAGAAGCTGAATTCAACGAAGTCATGATGGTTCCTTTGTCCGACCAACTTACAGTGGGAAAGGTGGGCCTGCGCTACGACCAGGGTGGACCAGGATAATTTTGTGCATGGCAAGTGGACCAGGATGGTCAACGTCCCACATGTCGGCGAATGAAAGTATTCTTTCCGATATCGAGGACAAGCAAGGAGTATTCATTGTTTATTTTTTATGAAAGCTATTGTCTCCACTGTTACGACGGAGGAGTGTAAAACACGGCAGCCCAGTGAACTTGGCATGTGCACAACTCCCTCCTTCCTCATGTACCATAGTGTTGACTGTAAGGTTGGCTATAAGGTTACAACTTTTTCTCACTTTCTCTCTATCTATTTCCTCTCAAATGTTTTTTACCTTTTTTTTTTTTGACACAATTTTTTTAATACCTTTTTTTTAGAATTAGTTTTTTTATACCTAGGAGCACGTGTAGAGTTTTATACCTAGGAGCACGTGTAGAGACGGGCTCTTCCAGAGCCCACTCCTTCACTTTTTCAATGCCTCTCTCCTCCACATAAATGGGCTTATAGCCCAATATTATACTTGCTATGAATGCGGGTAGCTGGCGCCTGAGGGGGGAGCGCGCGCGGGAGGGGGGTGGGTTTTCTGGTGGGCCAGGGCGGTCAGAAGCGGGCTTGGAAGCGGTCCGGACTCCCGCATGGCCCACCTCACATTATCACCATATTTCTTGGAGTCCGTGCACGGTGGGCGGGCGATCTCTTCTCCCTCGCCCGTCTCTCTCTTCTCAGCCGACGCCCGCTGAGCGATTAGATTTCGGCTATCGACGGTTTATTCAATTGCAGTCCCACATGTCAGTGAAAATGCAAGACAACGCGTGTCCCCTTTGGTGAGCGGCGTGCGAGCCGGACTGTCGGGGGTGTGACGCGAATGCGACAGGCGTGCTTTAAGTGTGCTGCCTTTTCCTTTTGAACTTGCAAAGTGTAACATTTTCGTGAGATCGATCGATAGAAATCCAGAACAAAATGACGAGGACGGGGCTTTCCCGCGTGTTAGGTGGGCTAGTTTGGCCTAGTGGGTTTGAGTGATATGATGTGGTACAGTGCCGTCCACTTGCTCCATTTTTATGTAAGCAAGCGTCTCCACTCTTATGTGGGAGGAGTGCGAAACACGGCGGATCTGATTTTGATTGAGGGATAACTGTTCCCTGCGAAATAATGGAGCACTATTAGCGATTATAGCATGATAGTTAGGGCATCTCCAATGCTGACCCACAAATTTACACCGGCATCTGTCCGAGGACATTGATGCCAGAGGATGCCATCCAATGCTGCCCGCATACCTTTCGACAACTATATGAACTAACCGGACAAAATTCATGCAAACAAAGCAAATTTCAAATTAACCAGATGAAATTCATTACATTTCAAAAACTTTTCCTATAAACTGGATGAAATTCATTACATATTTCGCACAAACCATACTAAAACCTACTGTAAACCTAATCTAAACAATAGCCGGCGCCCGACCACCATGTCCGGCCATGAGCCCCGAGAACTAACGCTCTGGCTATTGCCTTTGCCTCCTCCTCATCCGCCTCGGCTTTGTCCAGCTCCGCCTCAATAACCTCCTCCTTCGGAGCACAAGGTTCTGAAGATTTCCGCCTCTACGTCGTTGACAAGCGTCTAATCGGCCGCCGATGTTTACCCCACCAAGCTTGGCGTCGACTGAGTGGAGGAGCGATGGCCTTCCTGGAACCAGACTGGCGGTGACCTACCATGTACTGCTCTTCCTCGCTGCCGGCTGCACCTGCGCACGCGCGCCGGCTTCATGGTCGTGGCAGCAGAGGGCGGCCGGGGGGAGCCGGCCATGTCCTTCGTCTTCTCCTGCGATAGTACATCCAAGAGAGCTTTGGAGCATGCCCGGAGTGGAGCTGATGATGTCCTTCATCTGCTCCTGCGACAGTACATCCAAGAGAGCTTTGGAGCACGAGGAGGCCATGGTTGGGGTGGTGCCGACAGAAGGAAGGGACCGAAGGAGAATGACTGTGGGTCTTTCGCTATGGCTTGGAGCTGGGGCTGAAGTTAATATAGCGGGCGAATGGCAATGATCCGTGGCAGACGGATGGATGAATGGCACCGGAGTAGGTTCATCGGCAGCCGCGTGTCATTAATGCGGGCGGTAGACGGACGGATGGCCATGGTGTCATTAACGCGGAGCAGTCGCTTCCACCGGGATGCCGCGCGGGTGGCGCTCTCTCGGCCGTCACGCTGCTGCAATGCCGGCGCCAGTGAGAGGTCGCGTCGGCCGTGAAAGCGGCATTGACGTTCTAGAACGATGATGACCGTTTTAGGCGGGAAGCGCGCGCTAGCGATGGAAGGGGTTTCGGTAGGCCAGGGCGGTCAGACGCTGGCGTGGTGGTATATTGCTTTTGTAGTTTGCAAAAGTACTCAATTAATGTGGCAGTTCACGTTTTTATCTACGATCAACGTACACCCTACAAAGCACTGTGTTCAAAATTGGCATTTCTCCGGGTTCATTTACCATATTTAGGCCATTATGTGCATTTTGTAAAAATTCACTACCACTATAAGAATTAACGAACATCTACATCATGCATATATGACTCAAAGCTTACATGCTATAGTGTGGTATTTATTCATAATTTGGTTGCCAAATCTCATGCGTGCAATGCACGTGTACCATACTAATAAACATAGTTTCTAGTGATATTATTTGTAGTTACATGCATCAACCAGGACGGAGGTGCAGAAACATCAAATCCCAGCTACAGCTACACGGGTGTGATGGTAGGGACCGTATAATCACCATATCTCGTATATAATGACCGTATTGACCGTATTCTTAAGTACAATGATCAAAGTGAGCTATCAAGACAAGTTCGATGACCGCCAATGCATTCTACTCGGTAATAAATGACCAGGATTGAAGGGGAATCCAAATTTCCTTCGTCGTCTGTCCTTGAGCTCTTGACAAACCAATGCTATATATGGTTGTCCGGCCACTCCGCCCCAAAGCTGTCACCAAGCGTCGTTCATGCCACCGCACCGCACACTAACCGGTAAGGAAGCGATGGCATCTCGTCGCGCCGAGTTCCTCGCCGCCCATGACCGCACACAAAATGGTAGGGAAGCGATGGCATCCCGCCGTGCCGAGTTCATCGCCGCTCGTGACCTCACACCTACGTGGGTGGACTTTGAAGCTGCCAAGGCCGAATGGGCGGTAGAGCAAGAGGCGGCCAAAGCCGCACAGAGGGAGCGGAAAAGGCAGAAAGCACTCAAGAAAAGAGAGGCCCGCCACCGCAAGAAAGAAGAGGACGCACGCGCTGCTGCGGAGAGCTCAGCGGAGATCCAAGCATGGTGGGGTGTCGCTGACAAAGCCGGGAAGGAGAACGACGGCATCTGGCCAGCATGTGAGAAGTAGTAGTACTAGTAGTTAGTGTGTGTGTCTGTGTCGCCCGTACGTTTGTTTAATTAATTATGAGCATGTACCAGTACTAGTTACTACTATAGTTTCTAGAGCAAATTACCAGTACATTAGCCTAGACTCAATGGAAAAATTTCTATCCTATGCATCAAATGGCCCCCCCCCCCCCCCCCCCCCCCCCCCCCCCCCCCCCCCCCCCCCCCCCCCCCCCCCCCCCCCCCCCCCCCCCCCCCCCCCCCCCCCCCCCCCCCCCCCCCCCCCCCCCCCCCCCCCCCCCCCCCCCCCCCCCCCCCCCCCCCCCCCCCCCCCCCCCCCCCCCCCCCCCCCCCCCCCCCCCCCCCCCCCATGATTTTCATATTCCTATAAAATTCCTATCCTATGAACCAAAGGAGGCCTCCATTGGAGTACAGTTCTACTGTAGCTAGCAGTATTGCTGGTACAGTAGTTTTCTTCAAGAAGCGGAATTCAACGAAGTCATGATGGTTCCTTCGTTCGAGCAACTTTATAGTGGGAACGGTTGGGCCTGTGATTTGATGGCTCATTATTCATTACTACTGCGGCACAACGACCAAGGTGACGCTCCCTTGGAGTTCTGCATGCATGGCAAGTGGACCAGGATGGTCGACGTCCCACATGTCGGCGAATGGAAGTATTCTTTTCGATATCGAGGAGCAACGAAACCGCGTGGTATAGTATCACTGCGGATTTATATTTATTTTTTATTTTTGATGAAAGCTAGCGTTTCAACTCTTACGACGAAGGAGTGCCAAACACGGCACGTGCTGGATGTCCCACACGTCAGCAAAAGGAGTGGGATATGAACAGCGTGGTAGACCACACATAGTACTAGTAGTATGAACGATACAAAGTGCGGCCCGGAGAGAAAGACGCGTCTAGTTGGAAGGTCTCGGGCCATACACATAAACAAATATAAAACCTAATATGTGCCTCCAATTAATATAGTAGTAGAGTACCTAGGCACGTACATCATAATATCACCGTGCATTGCACGTACAACATTTAGTGGTAGTAAAAGACAAATGCTTATATGCCACGCATGTTCATACTATTTGTGCCTTTCTACTTCACTTACTGCGCTACATTACTTAGGTTCGTACATCCCTGGGTACATGTGCATCTCATAGTTCCAGTCCCACGTGTTCTTCATAGATGGAACGATCCATAACGGTGGGCAACGGGAGTCCATATCATCGCAGCTTCTTAAGTGTGGCTCCCCACGATGGAGACTCATCCAAACTGAAGCGGCATATATCAAGGATAGGGGCGTTCAAGATATGAATCCGTTGGTGCGCAATGAAAATGCACCCGTTCTTCATGAATGGCAGGCCGTCGGCGTCGTGCACGGAAGGTGGCATCGTTTGCACTATGGGGTAGTTGTCCCCGATGAAAATTGAGTACTCTTCAAGTGTGTTCATCCGCACCTAGGTAGCATCACATGGGTCGAACACGCCGCCGTCCATCTGGTACACCTGGCATCTCAAACCTGGATACATGCTGACGTGCATGGTTATGGTCCATGCAGTATAATAAGGTGACGTAAGCAGGGGATACGGATTAAAATAAAATACTTTATATTGCTTATTTCTATGAGGGGGAACGGAAGCAATGTATAGACCAGCTGTGGCACAGGCGACGACAAACAATTTGAGAGTGTTACCTGGGCCATGTACATTAATTAAAGTAGGAGTAGTTTTGTTTGATGGGATTATGGCTACCTAGCTAGTACTACACGGAATTGAAATTGTTAAGTCCTTTATAGTTTATACAATTGGCATTATAAAGTTGCGTAGATGACTATCCCAATCAATAAAAAAAGAAGGAAAGAACTACTCCTGCTCCTGGAGTACAAAGAGACATGTACTGAAATGTTATAAGATGACATGGCAATAAGATGTGGGAGACGAAGATGAACGAGGGAAGGCCTTATCTGCAAATGTGGAGAGGGGTATGGGTATCTTTTTGCAAAATTGCCATAGTTTGCTTTCTATCCATCAGATATAGATCGGACGGTCTATATTGCAGGATGGCAGGCACACCATCATCACCAACTTGGTTTTTTATATTTTATTATTATTTATTACTAGCAAGATGCCCGTGCGTTGCATGTAATATCAAGATACATTTGTATGAGTAGTTTATCTTGTGAGAGAAAAGGATGAACGAGGGAAGGCCTTATTTGCAAATGTGGAGAGGGGTGTGGGTGTCTTTTTACAAAATTGCCATAGTTTCTTTCCAATCCGTCAGATATAAATCGGACGGCCTATATTGCAGGATGGCAGGCACACCATCATCACCAACTCTATTTTTTTATAAGAGTAGATAGATAGATAGATTATTATTATTATAAGAGTAGAGATAGAGATTAGGGAGCTGGCGGGCGGTTCGTTGTACGGCACATTCGCGTCCATCCACTAGCCCAAAATTAAAGCACGCACGACATTTACAGCGACTGGGATTAGTTGTTTTCCGGATGCATGGACCAATGTGGACTAGCGGACCTGGTCGCCCTTTTTCGAGCATGCCTTCGACAAGTACGTGCGTGACATGCGTGCATGCAACTCTTGCGTGACCAAACCATGCGAAGTAGAGCGGTAGGCTGTCAAACTGCAGCCTGCATGTTGCAGCCATGTCATCCACATGCAACCTAAAGGCCAATTCATACTCCGCTGGACTATACTGTACTACTATGCATTGTTTGGCATGAATGTTCCTTGGAGCTCGTGCTGCAACTGGCATACTCCACAGCCTGCTTCCCTTCTCCTTCCTCTTCCACTGCCCGCACACGTCCGCGGGAAGCGACCGGTCAACCCTTATATAGGAGTGCAAGCACAAATAGATGCATGCATGACCACTAAAATTTCCTTTCTTTATCTTTATGAAATAAATGTGGCGTTCAAAGCCCTTTAAGTCTGAGTATAATGGAAATCATCGTCCTCCTCCGGCTCCGCTTTGCCCGCGTTGTCGTCCTCCTGTTCCGGCTCCGCATCGTCATTCTCCTCCTCTGGCTCCGTGTGCTGCTCCGCCTCCAACGCCTCCTTGTCCGGCTCCAGCTAGTCTGGAATCCGGAGGCAGGGCGGCTGCGATCTGGGCTTCACGCCACCTCCAGATCAAAGCACCGCTCCGGTAGGAGCATGGCGTATGTCGTTACCTTCGGCCGGGCCATGGCTATTGGGCGACGGCGACCAGAGAAGAGGCGGTGGGAGGGGAATGAATGCAGCTACTGTTTGGGTTCGCCGTCTGGCTTAAAAAAATGTGCACCATCACGTGTACCCGCGGGTGCACAAATTGTAACATACGGGTCTGCTTAGGGGCGTCACGTAACTGGTATGTGTGTGAGATTCTGAGAGACAGCGTGCGTCTGTGCGACTCTACTCTTCGGACATGTACTCCACCTTTTGCATCGGGATATAAGTATAGTGGTATTACACTTTAGCTTGTGATTTATGTGGCCATGTTAGCGTGGTTGTGTAAAAAAAATGTCACTTCCTGCTCGTGATTTGTGTTATATAATTATGAGAACTTTGCTAACTACTAAAATAAAGTGGAATTTGTCCATGTTATATAAGTAAATTAAGGTGATTATTTATCATACGGGTAAGGTTGGACGAAGGGTGGTAGGAACACATGCTCCACCTAGAGCATGTGTGTGTGAGATGGAGTCTTAATGTGTCTGTGTGTGTGTGTGAAGCGGAGTCTTCGGTGGCGGAAGTAATTTAAGTGTGTGTGGCTTCATTGTAGAGAGGTGATGTGTATGGAAGAGGCCACCAACGAGGGGGGTGCGAGAGAGAAGAGGCCTGTAAAGAGGGAAGAGAAGGCGTGTGCGCGTGAGAGGAGTCGACATCGAGATAACATGTTTGTTTGAGAGACACCGAGGAAGACTACTATATATCGATGGTGCATGTAGGCGGGAATTAAACGAAGGGATGGTCTTATTGGTTTCGGGGATAGAGGGGAAGAGTGAGAGAGGGGGTCGCTAGAAGGAGATTGTTAAGTGTGAATGTGTGTTTTAGAGAAGAGACCCATCCAGGCGGAAGTCATGCGCACACAAGAAGAGAACGATTCGATGTGGGGTTAGGGCTGAGGGTAATTAACTACGTATGGAGACATAGGAGACCTTGAACGTGCATGTGTGAGAGGTATACATGTATACATGGGATGTGTGTGTGTGCGCGCGTGCATGATCGAGATAAAAGAAAGAAGACATAAGTCATAAGATCAACGACATGGGAGAGACGGGTCGGTATGACAATATGCATGCATGTGAGAGTGGAGGGAAGAAGGCCCGATAATTGAGCATGTATTTTTGTCTTTAAGAGATAGTGGCGTGGGCTGGAGCATGCATCTATGGTGAGCAGAGAGAGCGAGACACAACGATTTGTGCAAAAGTGATCAACCTATAGATGCATGTATAGAGAGGCAGATATAGTGTGTGTGATAGGAAGCAAGAATGCGTGCGAGAAAGAAAGGTTGACGGAGAAACTGCATATAGATAGATAGAGATGATAGCTAGAGGGACATCGGCTAGTTTGTGTGTTAGAGATGACCGCCGAGTGGTTCAGAGGGTGAAGTTATGTGTGTGTGAGAGAAAGATAAAAAGAGGGTGCATGACTGCATGTAGAGAGAAACGTATATAGTGTGCGTGATAGGAAGCAAGAGTGAGGGTGAGAAAGAAGGTTGATGGAGAAACAGATAAATAGAAAGATAAAGATGCTAGCTAGAGGGAGATCGGCTAGCTAGTGTGTGTGTTAGAGATAAGAGTCGAGTGGATCAGAAGGCTGAGTTATGTGTGTGGGTGTGAGAGAGATAGAGAGAGGGGCATGTGAGTCACATACAAACAAATATCAGAGAGAAATGAGATCTCGAGAGACAGAGTTTTGTGTTTGCGAGAGAGAAAGATATTTCACAAGGAGAGT
>JAAAWM010011456.1:0-80763 GCA_036873465.1 Thinopyrum obtusiflorum | reverse complement strand
GTGTGGAAAAAGGATAGTAGCATTGTCCCTTCTCTCTTTTCTCTCATTTTTTTTAGTTGGGCCTTTTCTCTTTTTTTTGGCCTCTTTTTTTTTTAGTCCGGAGTCTCATCCGACTTGTGGGGGAATCATAGTCTCCATCATCCTTTCCTCACTTGGGACAATGCTCTAATAATGATGATCATCGCACTTTTATTTACTTACAACTCAAGTATTACAACTCAATACTTAGAACAAAATATGACTCTATATGAATGCCTCCGGTGGTGTACCGGGATATGCAATGAATCCAGAGTGACATGTATGAAGATAATGAACGGTGGCTTTGCCACAAATACGATGTCAACTACATGATCATGCAAAGCAATATGACAATGATGGAGCGTGTCATAGTAAACGGAACGGTGGTAAGTTGCATGGCAATATATCTCGGAATGGTTATGGAAATGCCATGATAGGTAGGTATGGTGGCTGTTTTGAGGAAGGTATATGGTGGGTGTATAATACCGGCGAAAAGTGCGCTGTAGTAGAGAGGCTAGCAATGGTGGAAGGATAAAAGTGCATATAATCCATGGACTCAACATTAGTCAAAAGAACTCATATACTTGTTGCAAAAATCTATTAGTTATCAAAACAAAGTATTACGTGCATGCTCCTAGGGGGGTAGATTGGTAGGAAAAGACCATCGCTCGTCCCCGACCGCCACTCATAAGGAAGACAATCAATAAATAAATCATGCTCCGACTTCATCACATAACGGTTCACCATATGTGCATGCTACGGGAATCACAAACTTTAACACAAGTATTTCTCAAATTCATAACCACTCAACTAGCATGACTCTAATATCACCATTTTCATATCTCAAAATAATTATCAAGCATCAAACTTCTCTTAGTATTCAACGCACTTATAAGAAAGTTTTTACTAATCTTGGATGCCTATCATTTTAGGACTAATTTCACAATTAAAGCAAATTACCATGCTGTTTTGTAGGACTCTCAAAATAATATAAGTGAAGCATGATAGAACAATAGTTTCTATAAAACAAACCACCACCGTGCTCTAAAAGATATAAGTGAAGTACTAGAGCAAAAACTATATAGCTCAAAAGATATAAGTGAAGCACATAGAGTATTCCCCCCCCCCCCCCCCCCCCCCCCCCCCCCCCCCCCCCCCCCCCCCCCCCCCCCCCCCCCCCCCCCCCCCCCCCCCCCCCCCCCCCCCCCCCCCCCCCCCCCCCCCCCCCCCCCCCCCCCCCCCCCCCCCCCCCCCCCCCCCCCCCCCCCCCCCCCCCCCCCCCCCCCCCCCCCCCCCCCCCCCCCCCCCCCCCCCCCCCCCCCCCCCCCCCCCCCCCCCCCCCCCCCCCCCCCCCCCCCCCCCCCCCCCCGGCATCCCCAAGCTTAGGCTCTTGCCACTCCTTGTTCCATAATCCATCAAATCCTCACCCAAAACTTGAAAACTTCACAACACAAAACTTAACAGAAAATCTCGTGAGCTCCGTTAGCGAAAGAAAACAAAACACCACTTCAAGGTACTATATTGAACTCATTATTTATTTATATTGGTGTTAAACCTACTGTATTCCAACTTCTCTATGGTTTATAAACTCTTTTACTAGCCATAGATTCATCAAAATAAGCAAACAACACACGAAAAACAGAATCTGTCAAAAACAGAACAGTCTGTAGTAATCTGTATCTAATGCAAACTTCTGGAACTCAGAAAAATCTACCAAAATAGGACGGCCTAGATAATTTGTTTATTGATCTACTGCAATTGGAATCAGTATTTTATCACGTTCTGGTGATTTTTAACAATTGTTTTCGTGAACAGAAAGTTTCTGGAATTTTCAGCAAGATCAAATAACTATCATCCAAGACGATCCTATAGGTTTCACTTGGCACAAACACTAATTAAAACACAAAAACAAATCTAACTAGAGGCTATATCAAAGATTTATTCCTAAACAGGAGCAAAAAGCAAAAAAACTAAAATAAAATTGGGTTGCCTCCCAACAAGCGCTATCGTTTAGCGCCCTTAGCTAGGCATAAAAGCGAGGATAGATCTAGGTACTGCCATCTTCAGTTTTAGGAAAGAAAAGAGCAAACTTGTTATCTATGGAATTAATCTTTCTGTCTTGATAAAGAACATGGCTATTAATGGTAGAAGAAAGATTAAGCACTTTACGGAAATTTGCATCTAAGCTAGCCTTCATCTCTTTGATAGTTTCGTTTTGATAGGAAAGCAAAAGAGAGGTAGATTCGACCTTCTCATTCATGGGGTGCCCAAATATGGTTTTCAGCTTTTCATAGGTATCTACGGCATCCCCTTCAATAAAACCTTCTTCAAAAATAGAGTCTAAGACATGCTTAAACGACGAAGGTAAGGCAACATAAAAGCTTTTTAAGTATATTTCAATTTGATATTGGGGCACAAAGCTAGCCCGGATTCTCAGTAACCTATCCAAAGCATCTTTCAAAGACTCATCAAGTAAATAACGAAATATTCCGGGATCATCTTCATCAAAATTATTCAGATTCTCATTGACAACCCCGGTAGGTTTTTCCATAGCATCATTATTTATGAGCTTAGAGAGGACGGAAGGGCTATCCAAGGCATTGAAACCTAGGAGACAACCCCTAGCCCCTTTTGATTCGGCCATGGCAAAGGAAGGATGAGCAAAAAGAGAGGGCGAATAAAACGGCAAGGGTGAAGTGGGGGAGAGGAAAACGAGAGGCAAATGGCAAATAATGTAATGCGAGGGATAAGAGTTTGTGATGGGTACTTGGTATGTCTTGACTTGTGCGTAGACTCCCCGGCAACGGCGCCAAAAATCCTTCTTGCTACCTCTTGAGCACTGCGTTGGTTTTCCCTTGAAGAGAAAAGGGTGATGCAGTAAAGTAGCATAAGTATTTCCCTCAGTTTTTGAGAACCAAGGTATCAATCTAGTAGGAGACCACGCTCGAGTCCCACGCACCTACACAAACAAATAAGAACCTCGCAACCAACGCGATAAAGGGGTTGTCAATCCCTTCACGACCACTTACGAGAGTGAGATCTAATAGAGATGATAAGATAATATTTTTGGTATTTTTATGGTAAAGACTAGAAGTAAAGAAAGCAAAATAAACGGTAATAAAAATACCTTGTTAACGGGAGATTAATATGATGGAAAATAGACCCGGGGGCCATAGGTTTCACTAGTGCCCCCCCCCCCCCCCCCCCCCCCCCCCCCCCCCCCCCCCCCCCCCCCCCCCCCCCCCCCCCCCCCCCCCCCCCCCCCCCCCCCCCCCCCCCCCCCCCCCCCCCCCCCCCCCCCCCCCCCCCCCCCCCCCCCCCCCCCCCCCCCCCCCCCCCCCCCCCCCCCCCCCCCCCCCCCCCCCCCCCCCCCCCCCCCCCCCCCCCCCCCCCCCCCCCCCCCCCCCCCCCCCCCCCCCCCCCCCCCCCCCCCCCCCCCCCCCCCCCCCCCCCCCCCCCCCCCCCCCCCCCCCCCCCCCCCCCCCCCCCCCCCCCCCCCCCCCCCCCCCCCCCCCCCCCCCCCCCCCCCCCCCCCCCCCCCCCCCCCCCCCCCCCCCCCCCCCCCCCCCCCCCCCCCCCCCCCCCCCCCCCCCCCCCCCCCCCCCCCCCCCCCCCCCCCCCCCCCCCCCCCCCCCCCCCCCCCCCCCCTGCAAAGATAACCAATCATACATAAAAGAATTCAGAGGATATTCAAATATTGTGCATAGATAATCTTGATCAGAAACCCACAATTCATCAGATCTCGACAAACACACCGCAAAAAGAAGAGTTACATCAAATAGATCTCCAAGAGAATCGAGGAGAACTTTGTATTGAGATCATAAGAGAGAGAAGAAGCCATCTAGCTAATAACTATGGACCCGAAGGTCTGAGGTAAACTACTCACACATCATCGGAGAGGCTATGGTGTTGATGTAGAAGCCCTCCGTGATCAATGCCCCCTCGGGCGGAGCGCCGGAAAAGGCCCCAAGATGGGATCTCACGGGTACAGAAGGTCGCGGCGGTGGAAATAGGGTTTTGGCTCCGTATCTGATGTTTCCAGGGTATATGAGTATATATAGGCGAAGGAGGTTGGTCAGGAGAGCTACGAGGGGCCCACGAGGGTGGAGGGCACGCCCAGGGGGGTAGGCGCGCCTCCCTGCCTAGTGGCCTCCTCATTCGTTTCTTGACGTCCACTCCAAGTCCTCTGGATCATGTTTGTTCCGAAAATCACGTTCCCGAAGGTTTTATTCCGTTTGGACTCTGTTTGATATTCCTTTCCTTCGAAACACTGAAATAGGCAAAAAAACAGCAATTTGGGCTGGGCCTCCGGTTAATAGGTTAGTCCCAAAAATAATATAAAAGTGTATAATAAAGCCCATTAAACATCCAAAACAGAATATATAATAGCATGGAACAATAAAAAATTATAGATACGTTGGAGACGTATCAATGTTACAAACCTACCCCCCTTAAGATGAATCTCGTCCTCGAGATTCGGGTTGGTTAGAAAATAGGTGTGGGTGGTCTTTGCGTAGATCTTCCTCTCGTTCCCAGGTGGCTTCATCCTCGGTATGGTGGCTCCACTGAACTTTGCAAAACTTAATAACCTTGCTGCGTGTAACTCGGCTGGCAAACTCGAGAATCTTGACTGGTTTCCCCTCGTAGGTCAGATCACTATCCAACTGAATTGCTTCCAGGGGCACTGTATCTCTCAGCGGGATATCGGCCATCTCAGCATGACACTTCTTCAACTCGGAAATGTGAAACACATCATGAACTCCTGACAATCCTTCAGGTAACTCCAACTTGTAGGCCACCTCTCACATACGTTCCAAAACTCGGTATGGTCCTACAAATCTCGGGGCTAACTTTCCCGTAACTCCGAAGCGTTTAACTCCTCGTAGGGGTGACACACGAAGATACGCTCTGTCTCCGATTTCATAAACTACCTCCTTGCGTTTCGAGTCTGCATAACTCTTCTGTCTGGACTGAGCTACTTTCAGTCTATCCCGAATCAGCTTAACCTTCTCTTCAGACTCTTTAATCAAATCCGGTCCAAACAACTAACGGTCTCCAACTTCATCCCACATCAACGGTGTCCTGCACCTCCTTCCATACAAGGCTTTGAAAGGTGCCATCTTCAGGCTGGTCTGGTAGCTGTTGTTGTATGAGAACTCCGCGTATGGCAAGTTATCATCCCAACTAGATCCATAATCTAGCGCACAAGCTCTCAACATGTCCTCCAGAATCTGATTGACTCTCTCTCTCTGTCCATCTGTCTGCGGATGAAAAGCTATACTGAACTCTAGCCTGGTACCCAAAGTCTGGTGCAACTGGTGCCAAAACTTTGAAGTAAACTGTGTTCCTCTATCTGATATGATGGTCCTCGAAACTCCATGCAGACATACGATCCTGGTCATATATATCTTGGCCAACTTCACACTGGTATAGGTGGTCTTCACTGGGATAAAGTGAGCCACTTTGGTCAAACGATCCACTACTACCCAAATAGAATAATATCCCGTTCGGGTCCTGGGTAATCCGGTGATGAAATCCATGCCAAGCTTGTCCCACTTCCATTCGGGTATCGGCATAGGCTGCAATAATCCGGCTGGCTTCTGATGTTCTGCCTTCACTCTCTAACATACATCACATACGGCTACCCCCCCCCCCCCCCCCCCCCCCCCCCCCCCCCCCCCCCCCCCCCCCCCCCCCCCCCCCCCCCCCCCCCCCCCCCCCGGTGTATCGAGTATGGCGAGTCATGAGCTTCCTGTAGTATCAACTTCCTGATCTCTGCATTATTGGGCACATAAACACGGTCTTCAAACCACAAGGTGTCGTGCTCATCCTCACGAAAACCTTTGGCCTTTCCTTTACTCATCTTCTCCTTTATCTCGGCAATTTCTTTGTCATCCTTCTGAGCTTCCCGTATCTTTCCCAATAATGTTGACTGAACCTCCAATGCTGCTACAAAACCTCTAGGAACTATCTCCAAACGAAGCTCCCAGAGATCTTCCGCTAACTCCTTTGGCAATCCTCCGCTTACGAGGGTATCGGCATAACTTTTCCGGCTCAAAGCGTCTGCTACGACATTGGCCTTGCCGGGATGATAGTGCAACTTCATATCATAATCCTTTATGAGCTCCAACCATCTCCTTTGCCTGAGATTTAGCTCCTTCTGCGTGAAAATGTACTTCAAACTCTTATGATCCGTGTACACATCACAATGGTTTCCAATAAGAAAATGTCTCCAGGTTTTGAGTGCATGCACTACGTCTGCCAACTCCAAATCATGCGTGGCATAATTCAACTCATGCGATCGAAGCTGTCGTGAGGCATATGACACAACTCTTCCGTCCTGCATAAGCACTCCTCCAAGTCCTAAGCGAGAAGCGTCGCAATACACTTGGAAATCCTTGCGTACATCCGGCAGAATCAACACTGGGGCTGTAACCAAACGTTTCTTCAACTCCTGGAAACTTGTCTCACATTCTTCTATCCATTTGAACTTGGTGTCCTTCTTCAACAACTCCGTCATAGGCTTCGCAATCTTAGAAAAATTCTCAATGAATCTCCGATAATATCCTGCGAGTCCAAGAAAACTGCGGATCTCTCCAACGGAGGTGGGTGCCAACCACTCAGTGACTGACTGAACCTTGGTAGGATCTACTGCTATACCTTCTCCTAATATAACATGTCCAAGAAATCCTACTTCTTTCAACCAAAACTCGCATTTGCTGAACTTAGCATATTAATGATGTTCCCTGAGCTTCTCGAGAACTAAACGCAAATGCTCCTTGTGTTCCTCTTCATTCTTCGAGTATACCAAGATATCATCAATGAACACCACGATAAACTTATCCAAGAACTCCATGAACACCTTATTCATCATACTCATAAAATAGGCAGGGGCATTAGTCAATCCAAATGACATAACCGTATACTCATATAGCCCGTACCTTGTGGTGAAAGCTGTCTTAGGTATATCCTGTTCTCGGATCTTCAGTTGGTGGTATCCTGATCGCAGATCGATCTTGGAGAATACTTTAGCTCCTTGCAGCTGGTCAAACAAGTCATTGATCATCGATAGTGGGTACTTGTTCTTGATCGTCACTTCATTCAATGCACGATAATCAACAACCATTCTCAACGATCCATCCTTCTCCTCAACCAAGAGTACTAGGGCTCCCCATGGTGACGAACTTCATCGAATGTAACCTTTCTCCAACAACTCCTTAATCTGCTTCTTGATCTCCTCCAGATCATTTGCGGGCATCCGGTATGGTCTCTTCGATATTGGTCCGGTGCCTGGCAATAACTCTATCAAAAACTCAATGTCTCAATCCGGCGGCATGCCTGGTAACTCCTCTGGGAATACATCCGGGTAATCCTTCACTACAGGCACTTCCTCCTGAACAACTCCTGAGAGGGAATTTACTTGGGTCCTCCTTGGCGAATGCCTGGATATATACTTGATCCTTTTCCCCTCTGGGTGGTGAGTAGAATTGGCCTACTAGCACAGTCAATGTTTCCTCCATACTTTGATAACCAATCCATTCCCAGTATCACATCCAATCCTTGTGACTCCAAAATTATTAGGTCAAAGGGGAAAACATGGCTACCAATGGTTAAGGGTATCCGATCGCACCATCGGCTGGCCATATACTCGGCACCTGATGAGCTTACTAACAAAGGTGTCCTAAGGGCTACGGTGGGTAACTTAAACTTGTCCACAAATCCCCTTGAAATGTATGAATGCGATGCACCAGTATCAAAAAGAACGAGAGCGGTAAATGACTTAACCAAAAACTTACCGATAACTGCATCTGGCTGCTCTTCAACCTCCTCCACGTTCACGTGGTTCACTTGTCCCCTGTTGAAAGGGTTGGGCTTCTTCCCAGAGCTTCCATTTCCATTGCCATTCTTCAACTCAGGACAATCATTGGCGTAGTGTCCAGTCTTCCCGCACTTGAAACAGGTAATGTGACTCTGATCCTTCTTGGCGGGTGTGGCTGGGTTAGAGCGGTTCTGATTGCTGCCTGCTCCATTCCCGTTTCCATTCTTGGGGCCACTATGGTTATGCGAACTTCCTCCATTGTGGTTATGGCCTCCATGGTTATGGGTATATCCTCCCGAGTTCGGGGTGTAACGAGGCTTCTGCTGGGCTCCTGAATTGTACTTCCCCTGTCCTTTCCTCTTGCGGCTCTCAATCTGCTGCTGCTTCCCTTCAATCATAAGAGCCTTATCTACCAACTCCTGGTAGTTGTTAAATGTTGCCACCATTAACTGCATGCTCATCTCATCATTCAGCCCTTCCATAAATTTCTCTTGCTTAGCGGCATCTGTGGCCACATCATCTGGGGCATAGCGGGATAACTTACTAAACTCATCTACATACTGAGCCACAGTACGGTTTCTCTGGCGCAAGTTGCGAAACTCACGCTTCTTCATGCTCATAGCTCCAGTTGAGACATGAGCGGTGCGGAATGCTTGCTGAAACTGCTCCCAAGTGACATTGGCTACAGGGAAAGTGGCTGTATAATTCTCCCACCATGAGGCTGCAGGTCCATCCAATTGATGTGCGGCAAAATGTACCTTCTCTGCATCTGTGCAACCTGGGATGGTCAACTCCCTTCCAATTCTGCGTAGCCAGTCATCAGCAACTATTGGCTCGGTGCTACTGGAAAACACCGGTGGCTGCAACCTCAGAAAATGGGCTAAGTTGTCAACTAGAGGTGGTGGTGGAGGGTTGTTGTTGTTGTTGTTGTTGTTGTTGTTGTTGTTGTTGTTGTTGTTGTTGTTGTTGTTGTTGTTGTTGTTGTTGTTGTTGTTGTTGTTGTTGTTGTTGTTGCCTTGGTTCTGGACTAATTGCTGTATCAAGGTATTCTGCTGCTGGATCAACTGAGTGATCTCCAGTGGGAAGACAAATCTGGGGTCACGTCTTGGAGGCATCTGATGGGTTTAGAGGGGAGAGATTAGAATAGAGTGAGGTCTAATGAGAAAGCACTACCTATATGCACATGAGACAAACACATTCATATCACACCAAATCAATTCAAGCAAGGGCATACAATCGGTCTAGAACTATCGTTACAAAAGTGCTCGGACTACTACTATATACATGGGGGAATACTACTAGTCATGTGGTGGTCATCTAGAAATTTTGATCGGTGGAAGACTCCATGATATCTGCTCCAGCTTCGTCTTCATAATCATCATCACTACCATCAGGGTCGGAGTCGGTGTCGTCGATGATGATGTAGTCTTCAGAATGAATTTCCTTGGGTTCGTCGTCTTCTCCTCCTGGCGCGGGGTCTCCCATGAATACTCCTAGCTTCCTTGTCAGGTCGTCATTCTTCTCCACGAGTATTGCGATTTCCTCCTCATATCCGTCGCGTGTAGACTTGAGTTCCTCTTCTAGCTCTGTGTTCCTGGTCATCGCCTTCTTCAAATCTATCATGCTTGCGCACATCTGGTTTTCCTGGCAACGAATGTGCTGGTTTAGCTCCTGGATAAAAGCTGCAATGGACCTGTCTCTCCTGGTGCTGATCATCTCCCATTGCTCATCTCGGCGCCCACATATCTGGTAGATAGTGTCCTTAAGATCCTTGTGATATACTTCGCCGATGCGTCCCATGGCGATGTGGGCTGCCATGCTCTTTCCTCGGCTCCAGGTTGGTGCATCAAAGGAAAACTCTATGGGCTTAGTTACTGGCATGAATATCCTTCCTGGAACTTGAACTCGGATCATCCATCGCTCCTCCTCTGGTAAAGTGGCGGTGTAGGTCCCGGTGAAGCTTGGTATTCTGATGTTCAGGTACCTAGTGACTTCCTTCAAGTGTCATCCAAAAGGTGTGTCTTCATCCGGTTGTGCAAACTTGTTCCTTGAGTCCGCCATCCTAAAGAGTAGAAAATGGAGAGGAGTCAGAAATGAGTAGCGAAGAGTGACCTATGGCTCGTCTTAGTGGTCGTGTCCTACATTCAGCGTGTGCTCTGATACCATCTTGTAGCGATCCGACCTCAGACGGTCAAATCTCTGTGTTCAGTGTCATCCCTGGATCGGTAATGCTGACACACACAGTACTCGAATGGATTTATAACAAAGTAGCGATCACACACTTATTACATCGATAGTCTCAAGAGAGAACTTATTACAATAAATATGGCTTAAGGCCATCTAAAAGATAACAGCGGAAGGCTTGGAAGATAAAGTGAGTCCATCAACTCCAACGGCATAGCTGAGTGCACGACAACGACCTAGCGCACCTTACTCTTCGTCTGAAAAGTCTGCAACATGATATGTTGCAGCCCGAAACGGGTCAGGACATGGAATATGCTGGCAATATAACACAGTAGAGCAATGAACAGAATAAATGCTAACACTACATGCATATATGGCTGGTGGAGGCTCTATGGTTATATTGTTTTCCCCCCCCCCCCCCCCCCCCCCCCCCCCCCCCCCCCCCCCCCCCCCCCCCCCCCCCCCCCCCCCCCCCCCCCCCCCCCCCCCCCCCCCCCCCCCCCCCCCCCCCCCCCCCCCCCCCCCCCCCCCCCCCCCCCCCCCCCCCCCCCCCCCCCCCCCCCCCCCCCCCCCCCCCCCCCCCCCCCCCCCCCCCCCCCCCCCCCCCCCCCCCCCCCCCCCCCCCCCCCCCCCCCCCCCCCCCCCCCCCCCCCCCCCCCCCCCCCCCCCCCCCCCCCCCCCCCCCCCCCCCCCCCCCCCCCCCCCCCCCCCCCCCCCCCCCCCCCCCCCCCCCCCCCCCCCCCCCCCCCCCCCCCCCCCCCCCCCCCCCCCCCCCCCCCCCCCCCCCCCCCCCCCCCCCCCCCCCCCCCCCCCCCCCCCCCCCCCCCCCCCCCCCCCCCCCCCCCCCCCCCCCCCCCCCCCCCCCCCCCCCCCCCCCCCCCCCCCCCCCCCCCCCCCCCCCCCCCCCCCCCCCCCCCCCCCCCCCCCCCCCCCCCCCCCCCCCCCCCCCCCCCCCCCCCCCCCCCCCCCCCCCCCCCCCCCCCCCCCCCCCCCCCCCCCCCCCCCCCCCCCCCCCCCCCCCCCCCCCCCCCCCCCCCCCCCCCCCCCCCCCCCCCCCCCCCCCCCCCCCCCCCCCCCCCCCCCCCCCCCCCCCCCCCCCCCCCCCCCCCCCCCCCCCCCCCCCCCCCCCCCCCCCCCCCCCCCCCCCCCCCCCCCCCCCCCCCCCCCCCCCCCCCCCCCCCCCCCCCCCCCCCCCCCCCCCCCCCCCCCCCCCCCCCCCCCCCCCCCCCCCCCCCCCCCCCCCCCCCCCCCCCCCCCCCCCCCCCCCCCCCCCCCCCCCCCCCCCCCCCCCCCCCCCCCCCCCCCCCCCCCCCCCCCCCCCCCCCCCCCCCCCCCCCCCCCCCCCCCCCCCCCCCCCCCCCCCCCCCCCCCCCCCCCCCCCCCCCCCCCCCCCCCCCCCCCCCCCCCCCCCCCCCCCCCCCCCCCCCCCCCCCCCCCCCCCCCCCCCCCCCCCCCCCCCCCCCCCCCCCCCCCCCCCCCCCCCCCCCCCCCCCCCCCCCCCCCCCCCCCCCCCCCCCCCCCCCCCCCCCCCCCCCCCCCCCCCCCCCCCCCCCCCCCCCCCCCCCCCCCCCCCCCCCCCCCCCCCCCCCCCCCCCCCCCCCCCCCCCCCCCCCCCCCCCCCCCCCCCCCCCCCCCCCCCCCCCCCCCCCCCCCCCCCCCCCCCCCCCCCCCCCCCCCCCCCCCCCCCCCCCCCCCCCCCCCCCCCCCCCCCCCCCCCCCCCCCCCCCCCCCCCCCCCCCCCCCCCCCCCCCCCCCCCCCCCCCCCCCCCCCCCCCCCCCCCCCCCCCCCCCCCCCCCCCCCCCCCCCCCCCCCCCCCCCCCCCCCCCCCCCCCCCCCCCCCCCCCCCCCCCCCCCCCCCCCCCCCCCCCCCCCCCCCCCCCCCCCCCCCCCCCCCCCCCCCCCCCCCCCCCCCCCCCCCCCCCCCCCCCCCCCCCCCCCCCCCCCCCCCCCCCCCCCCCCCCCCCCCCCCCCCCCCCCCCCCCCCCCCCCCCCCCCCCCCCCCCCCCCCCCCCCCCCCCCCCCCCCCCCCCCCCCCCCCCCCCCCCCCCCCCCCCCCCCCCCCCCCCCCCCCCCCCCCCCCCCCCCCCCCCCCCCCCCCCCCCCCCCATTTATTTGATTTTAACATTTTTCCTCCAATATTTCATTTATTTTGGAGAAGTCATATTATCTCCTCTCATATATTTTAATTTGAAATACTTTTGGAGAGGAAAATAATTAAAACCAAAATGATCCCCTTTTCAAAATATGAGAAAATTCAAATATGAAAATAGTGAAATCCCCAACTCTCTCCGTGGGTCCTTGAGTTGCTTAGGATTTTCTAGGATCGCAAAACAAAATGCAATAAAATATGATATGCATTGATGACCTAGGTATAACATTCCAAATTGAAAATTTGGGATGTTACAGCCGTGGTGGTTCCGATATCATCTACCTCCTCTCCCTCGCTTGCTAGATCAAGAAGGAGAGGACACCATCGAGTTGAACGTGTGCTAATATCGGAGGTGCCGTCCGTTCGGCACTAGATCAAATTGGATCGTGAAGAGTACGACTACATTAACTGGGTTACATATGCTAACGCTTTCGGTCTACAAGGGTATGTAGACACACTTCCCTCTCATTGCTATGCACCTCCTATCTTGGGTGTTTCGTAGGAATTTTTTTTCATGCTTCGTTCCCCTTTAGTGGCATCATGAGCTAGGTCTATGCTAGATATATATGCACGAGTAGAACACAAAGATGTTGTGGGCGTTCATGTTCAGATTGCTTACCTCCCTTGTCTTATTTGGATTCGGCGGTATTGTGGGGTGAAGGGCTTGGACAACCCTTACATGTCCTCGCACAAGAGACCGGTTCCTCTGACAAACATGCAACTTTTATTGCATAAAAGTGGCTGGCGGGTGTCTGTCTCTACCACCTTAGTTGAATCTAATTTGACAATGGCGGTCCTTGCAGAAGATCAAAAGGCAACTTGTATATCACCGTTGTGGTTTTGCATAGATAAGAACGGTTCTTATAGTTTGCCCTACCATCCACATAAAAATTGCAACAACAAAGTAGAGGACGTCTAACTTATTTTTATAGGGCATGTTGTGATGTGGTATGGCCAAAATGTGATGCGATATATGTTGATGTACGAGATGATCATGTTTTGTAATAGGTTGACGACTTGCATGTCGATGAGTACGGCAGCAGACATGGACCAAAGCTTTGTCTTTAATTTATTGTATGACATGCGTGTCAATTAATAAACGCTATGTAATTGCTCTAGTTTATTGCTATGTGTTAGCAATAGTCGTAGAAGCAATAGTTGGCAGAGACAACTACATGACGGCACGATGATGGAGATCACGGTGTGATACATCTCCAACGTATCTATAATTTTTTATTGTTCCATGCTATTATAGTATCAATCTTGGATGTTTATTATGCAATTATATGTCATTTTTTGGGACTAACCTATTAACCTAGTGCCCTGTGCCAGTTGCTATTTTTTGCTTGTTTTTGGCTTTTCAGGAAATCAATATCAAACAGAGTCCAAACGAAGAAAAAACTTTGGATAAATTTTTCCTGGACCAGAAGGGACCCTAGAAGGTTCGGGAGAAGACCTGACGAGCAACGAGGGAGCGACAAGCTCAGGAGGCGCTACCCAGGGGGGGCGCCCCCTGGCATGTGGGCCCCTTGTGGCACCTCTTGACCTAATTCCGCCTCTATAAATTCTCAAATATTCCCCATACATCAGAGAGCCACCCAAAATACTTTTTTCCGCCAGCGCAAGTTTTTGTTCTCGCGAGATCCCATCTAGAGACCTTTTTCGGTACTCTGCGGAGGGGGAATCAATCATGGAGGGCTTGTACATCAACCTTGCCGCCCCTCCGATGATGTGTGAGTAGTGTACCACAGACCTACAGGTCTATAGTTAGTAGCTACACGCACTACAAAAAAACCACTTATGTGATGATACGTGTTTGTCACAATAGGTCACGTTTTCTGTCACGCATGTACATCCATGAAGATTTTATGACATAATCAAGATAGCCATACCTGTGCTGTGGTAGAAGTGTTCCATGATAATACGAAAATTATCATCACGGAAGTGTCCACTTTCATGACGATAAATGACGCGTCATGGAAGTGCTTTCGTCAAGGGTAACCGACACATGGCATCCACCATAACGGGTCACTGTTAAGCTACCGGGTTCCGGTTTGGATCCGATAACCCATTAACAGCTGGGACTAATGGGGATTTTCCACGTGTAAAATTCTCATTGGCTATAGCAACCACGTGTCAGCTCCGCGAAAGGACATATGTCAACCACCCAATGGACAAGAGGCGCCTATGATACGTCGACATGTGGCAAGGCCCAACAACGGCCCATTTATGAAAAAGGCTGGCCCAGTCAAAATTAGCGGGCTGGCCCATTAACGGCCTGCTTGCAGACAACCCATTCGCAGTTAAGGCCCATACTACTAGTGTCAAATCGACCCGTCAACCGCCCATTCTAGATTTTCCATCATTATGACCCATGGTCACTTCTGGCCCGTTAACAGTCCGCTAAGTATTTGAGCCGAATTACAGCCTGATGTGTTTCCGGCCTTTTAAAGGTCCTGCTTCATTTGGGCCCATTTATTGGCCAAGGAAACTTTCGGCCCATAAACGACCGTGAAGGAATTGGGTCATATTCGGCCATGTCTAATATTCGGCATGTTGGAGGCCCACTGTAGATTTGGGCCACTTCCAGCCTGTTGTGTTTTTCGGCCTGTTAACGTCAGACAAAATCATGGGCCATATGTGGCCCAACGTCACATCGGGCCTATTAACGTCCCATATAAAACTGATACTAATCAAGCCCGACCGCACTTCCGGCCTAGTAAAGGCCCGTGTACTAGGTCGGCACATTTATGGCCCGTCTGAATTTCGGCCTGTGAACGATCCGCATTGTTAATGGGCCACCATGAGCTGAGATATATTTTAGCCTGCTAATGACCAGTGGGTTATTTGGCACATTTCAGGCCCAATGATCTTTTGGCCTCCTAAAAGCAATGGGCATAATATAGCACAATTAGGGCCCAACTCGCTTTCGACCTATTAAAGGCCCATGTTATTTATGGGCCATATTAGGCCTGCGAGATATTTACACATGTTAACTGCCTGTTGTTACTTAGGGCCAAATTAGGTTTAGGCCTGTTAAAGTTACACTGTGGGGCATGCCTACCAAAAATAAAAAAGCTTATGCTGATTTAGGCCCAGATATTTTTAGTGGGCTACATGTCGATTACGGCCCATAATCATTTTTAGCCCAATTGGAATTGTGTGCCCGACGAATGTTGGCCCGTTGGCCTCCTATGAAGCTTTCTGCGGAATACATTACTAAGATAAACCTACACTATATAAAAATAGCTTCGTAATTTCTACAACCTTTGGCGGCACGATAAATGCTGTATCACAAAAAAAATTTACAGCCATACAACAAAAGGCCTGTTGGCATAAAGTTTATAGTCCTTGCAGATAAAAGCACCATCAGATGTATAGAAGCACAGATCATTTGACCCAAGTGCTAATGTTTCAGGCTGTAGAATCTGATGGAGCAGCATGATCTTCCCCTTTTTTCCACTATTTCTCTTGAACAACAAAGCAAATGTCTGATAGTCTGGTTTCAAAACCATTCATATCTTGACATATTTTTGTCAACCACTATTCTTGTTTCAGAAACGACCTCCATTAGGGATTGGACTTGTGTCTGGAGCACAGATATATCACTCTGTCTAGCCGGAAGATTTTGTTTAGTAGGCGATTTGGACGAGGTTACCTTGACAACCAACCACAATTACGCAGGAAGATGCTTTTTGCTCTGTTATTGGAGAGATACTGACGCACTGCAGAAAGCGGTGACATTGTGCCTGTGGTAGCCTCGTCACCTTCAGGTGCTTGTGGCTGTTCAATCAATTGTTCCATAGCTTGCTAACAGTTTGAATTTGTAGATTAGTGTACCAAATAAGTTGCTAATGAGACAAAAACAAACAAAATAGATTTCACGTTTATACATAACTTATTTTGGTGAACTACTGTAATACATTAGCATGTATTATAGTGCCAACTACATAATAAAATCACTTTCGGAACATATGTCCATGTAGCATGCCTACTATATTGTCTATTTCCTCACATTCATTGACATCTAAGGATAAAGAAACATGGTTTAAAGTAGGATGAACATAGTATGACATCATTCATATCATGGGCAAACATATATCAAACAAACAGGCTATTGTATCATTGTGTGGGAACGTGAACATCACAACTAGATTACAGATCAAGACCAAAAGAATATCCTTCCTCTCTTTTAAACCGTGTAAGGTGAAATGATACGTTAAGACAACTATGTACAAAAGTGAACAGAGTAACTGACATTGGCTGCAAAGCAAGCAGTTAAATGAACACGCACAGTAACAAATAGTTCAAAGGCAGGAGGAGTAAGGACTTACAATAGCGGCTTGAACTGGTGTGCTCATGCCCTTCATCTTGCTGGTGTGGCAATCCTTGAAGATTTGCACTGCATTCGGTTCATGTTCTTTTTGGTCCGCATGGGCTTTCCTTTGTACTTTGGAACAAGTCAATATAGATACGATAATATGGCACAGAAAAAAGAAGGAACTAGCAGCTATTTACAAGAGCCTCGCAGTGTGCAATATAGCTACGAGATCCTATTGTCTGTTGGAATTTCACTTTAGAACAGTTGGTCTTGTTCTTCAAACAGTTAGCCTAGAAGAAGATACACTTGTAAGGCACATATGTAAATACGATTTCAATATGTGATCTGATCAAATACATATACTCTACCTGATACTTTGGATTAGACCAGTGTTTAACAAGGGGTGTCCAGTCTTCATCTGTAATATATTCCACTGGAGATGTTTGGGCGATTTCATTGTTAGCCTTGCCTTCGAAGTGACTTTTTCTAAGGTGATACCAATACTATCGCAGAGCAGACTGAAAAACATGAGTGCATGCTTGTTTAGTTGCATCATCTTTCGGATCCAACTTGAACCTCATCTGTTGAAAAAAGAACGTGAGTCTTATTAGGAGGAACCTAGAAAGTATGGGACAGAGCAAGACAGTATTACAAATTGCGATGAATAACATTACTTACGGATAAATGGTCAAGGAAGGTGTTAAACTGGGTATCGTCTTTCTCATTCCTGTACTGGATCCAGGTTGGGAGGATACATGCATGACACCTAACGGCAACGACTGCCTCTGATACTAACTTGGCTGACTCTGTAGCATCACGTGACCTTTTTAAACCTGCCTCAAAATGGATCTCCATTCTTCCTCCTTTAGATTTTGTTAATCTGTCAAGCATTATCCCTGATGTCTGTTTCCGCTTGCGCTGTGGTGCTAGTTCAACAACGAATATGGAAAGTGTTAGTGCACATCAAACTGTGAGAGTACATATAAAGGAGCATGCAACTTCAACTTGACTCGGCTAGGTACCGTCTTGGTGTTGATGCTCATGAGGTTCATCTGATCTTGCCAAGTCCTGTTGTGTCAGCAGTGCTTTGGAAGTAGTGTTAGGTGCGAAGGCAGCTTGGGAACATGCCAGTTGCAGAGCAAACGAACGAGTAATTCGTTGAGATGTTGGTACAGATGAAGGGGATGCTGCAGCTGGTGGAGTAGGTGATACTATGTTTGTAGATTTAGCCGGTGGACTTGGACCTTCTACTGCACTATAAGTACTAGCAGAATCTCGAAGGAAGATCCTTTTCCGTTGCACCCGACGAGTAACACCATTCCCTACTATATTCTTTTCCTTGATCTTTTTTGACTTTGCCATGTCAAGCCATACCCACAACACAAAAGAATAAAATCGCTCTTCAGAACTCATTGATGCATGATACAGACAAGCAATACTTTGATGTAAGACAACCGTATGAGGAGGATGGAATATGTAAGAAAAACAGGATGACATGACATATTCACAGCTACGATGTGTAAACTAAGCAGAAGGATTTTCAAGAAATTAGAAGTAATGCAAGCTAGACACCATATGAAAGATGCAACCAATATCACTCTGCTAAGTTAAAAGTGTCTTGTCATAAGTGGGAGTTCGAAAAATTAGAAGCAGTACAAAGAAATCAATGCAAGATGCAACCACTATCACACTGCCAAGTTAAAAGCGTCCAATCATGAGTGATTGATGCGGGATACACAACAACAGTACTTTGATGTAAGAACATGGTATGATAGATAGATGCAGTGTATTCTAGACACAGAAAGGCATGCCATATGCACATGTATAACATATAAACTCAGCAGATGCAATTTGATCAAAATAGAAGAAATACAAGCTAGACAACATATGTAACATGGAACCAATTATCACACTGTCAACTTAGAGCAAGCACCTGCGATGGTGGAGTAGGGGAGATGAACTCATCATATAGATTTGGGACTTCAACTACAGTAGCAGTAGCAGTGGCAAATCTAGAGAGCCTCCGTTTGCATCGGTCCGGAGGACCACCAACATCCCCTAACTTACTCTTTTCCTTTCTCTTTTTTGATATTGCCTTCTGAAGTCAAAACCACAAGAAAATGAATAAAATTAGCTCTGCATAATTGGTTGATGCATGATGCAGACGAACACTACTTTGATGTAAGGCAAGAGCATGATAGGAGGATGGAATATATACAAAAAAACAACAACATTGCATATTCACACGTATGATAGGAGGATGGAATATGTATGAAAAACAGTAAGCAGAAGGAATTTCAACAAAATTAGAAGACATGAAAGCTAGGCACCATATGAACATGCAACCAATATCACTCTACCAGGTAAAAAGTGTCTCATCATAAGTGTCATTTCAACAAATTAGAAGCAGTGCAAGCTAGAAGACAATGCAAGATGCAACCTACATCACACTCCCAAGTTAGATGTGTCTTATGGGTAAGTGATTGTTGTAGGTATAAGTTGTAAGCTACGCAGATGCAATTCAACAAAATTAGAAGCAATACAAACTAGACATCATACAGAACATGCAACCACATATAACAGTGCCAAGTTAGAGCAAGCACCTGTGATGGTGGAATAGGGGAGATGTGCTCATCATCTACACAACTATGTTGACCGTCTAGCCTTGTGTTGTCTTGGAAATCTTGTTGGGAGGATGGTGGAGTAGAATCTGTAGAGACCCTCTGTTTGAGTTGCTCCGAAGGACCACCATCATCCACTACCTTACTAATTTCCTTCCACTGTATTGATTTTGCATTGTGAAGTCAAACCGATAAGAAAAAGGAATAAAATTCGCTCTTCAGAACTCATTCATGCATGATACTCACAAACACTACTCGGATGAAAGGCAAACACATGATACGAGGATGGAATATGTACGAAAACTGGACGGCGTGACATATTCACACCTATGATGTGGTAACTAAGTAGAAGGCATTTCAACAAATTAGAAGCACTGCAAGCTAGACACCATATGAAAGATGCAACCAATATCACTCTGTCAAGTTCAAACTGTCTGGTGTTTCAACAAATAATTAGAAGCAGTACATGCTAGAAATCATATGCAAGACGCAACCAATATCACAGTGGTGACTTAAAGGTGCCTCATCATAAGTGACTAACGCGGGATACGCAAGAACAGTAGTCTGATGTAAGAACATGGTGTGATCACATATAGTATGTTCTAGAAATAGGAACACATGTCATATTCACAGGTATGATGTGTAAAGTAAGCAGGTGCAATACAACAAAGTTAGAAACAATACAAGCTAGACATCATACGTAACATGCAACCAGATATAATAGTGCCAAGTTAGACCAAACACCTGTGGTGGTGGAGTAGGGGAGATGTGCTCATCATCTGCACAGCTACGTTGACTGTCTAGCCTTGTGTTGTCTTGTGAATCTTGTTGGGAGGATGGCGGAGTAGAATCTGTAGAGACCCTCTGTTTTAGTTGCTCAGAAGGACCACCATCATCCAATGCCTTACCAATTTCCTTCCGCTTTATTGATTTTGCATCATGAGGCCAAACCGACAAGAAAAAGGAATAAAATTTGCTCTTTAGAACTCATTCATGCATGATACTGATGAACACTACTTTGATGAAAGGCAAACTCATGATACGAGGATGGAATATGTATGAAAAACTGGACGACATGACATATTCACACCTATGATGTGGAAACTAAGGGCCTGTTCTGAAGTCCTCCCACTCCACACTTGACAAACTCCTCATGCGGAGCTGAGCCGAACAAAATAACAGCAAGAAGCTAGCTTCAGGAAGTTGTGGTCAATCCTAGTGCAAAAATCTAGAGCGAGGCCAGCCCAGCTTCACAAAAACGAGAATCTGGAGTTCACCCATATTACAGCCGAAATGCCACCGCCGAGTATAACATTTCACCCAGCCACACGAAAGAAAATGATTCATCCCCTCGAGAGCCAACTGTCGCTATGAACAGGTACCACGTCTCCCCTCGGCAGCCATCCTGGGCTGGTTCTAGCCTGCCCAATATGGTGGTGGACAGCCCAACAACCGATGCTAGCTCAAGATGGCGAAGTAGAAGCTGATTTAACTCCCGAACGGAAGGAAATCGCTACGTAGAGCAAGAAGCCACGAAAAGAAGCTGGATTTGTGGAGTTTTCTGAAGTTGGAGGACTTCAGAACAGGCCCTAAGCAGAAGGCGCTTCAACAAATTAGAAGCACTACAAGCTAGACACCATATGGAAGGTGCAACCAATATCACTCTGCCAAATTAAAACTGTCTCGTCATAGGTGGCGTTCATCAAATTAGAAGCACTACATGCTAGAAATCATATTCAAGACGCAAACCAATATCACACTGTCGGTGTACAAAAGTAGGGGCTCTCCTTTCGACCCCTTTACTTGTGCACGGGCAGTCAGAGCCACGCGCCGCGGCCACACCTAGCAGGGCAGAAGAGGGAAGCCGGAGAGAAGCCGAAGCACAAGACAACCGAGGCAACGCCAAGACCAGAAACACAGGAGAGCAAAAGGGCGAGGTGGACTCCCCCGGCAAGACCCTTGCTGGGGCGGCCTCCGCGGCCCCGGCAAGAGCCTTGCCGGGGCAACTTGCCCGATGCCAGCAGAGCAGGCCACCCTTGAGCCCGTGGGTTCCAACACCAGCCAACCAACTACATTGGAACCAGGGATCGGGAGGCGCCTCTGTGGGGGCATGCAAATCTTCGTCAAGATCATGAACACACAAGATCAGATGAGGACCAGAAGACGGCGACCCTCGGCGGGATCCTAGCCGAGGAGATCCACAAGACCCCCGGCAAGTGCCTTGCCAGGACGATTGCGACGCCACGGCAAGATCCTTGCCGGGCCCCCGGCAAGACCCTTGCCAAGGGCATCAGCGGGGACACTGCCAGGCCCGCACCAGCCAAGACTTCACCGACCGTCCCCAAGCAGCTGCTAGCTCAACCAGCTGGGCAGGCACCTGCGTGGCGACGGGCGGCCTCTACACCAACTCAGCAATCACCTGCGTGGTGGCATGCAGATCTTCGTGAAGGCCCTGCCACCGCGCCACCCCAGCTGCCTACCTGCCTGAATGGCACCGCACGCATCCTGGCCTGGGCGCGTGTCGAAGCGAGGCGGAGCGGCGACGGACGGGACGGGCCTCGTTCCCGTCCCCGATACAGCTAAGGGACACCTAAGCGATGCATTAAATGCGTCTTGTCCTGTAATACGGGTGATAAGCTCGCAACACTGTACACCTTTCCACCTCCTGTGTGCCACTGTGGTGACCCCTTTTGCCTATAAAAGGAGGCCCGAGGCATACTGGAGAGGGATTCGGCTCTTTTGGGCAAGTTACACCCCGTAGCTAGCTCAAGAACACAAGAACACTCAATACATCCACCAAAGCAGGACTAGGGTATTACGGATCCTCGCGGCCCGAACCTGGGTAAACGATCCGTGTGCTTCCTATTAGACCTGCTCTTCTCACGACCCCGCGCCCGCCAACCGTAGAAGGGATTCCAGTGATCCCATAGGTGTCGTTTCCACCGACATCTTTGGCGCGCCAGGTAGGGGGCGCAGTGGTGAAAATCTGGTCTGATCGAAGCAGCGGCTTCATGGCGGCTGTCGTTCCAAGGAAGAAGACGATCAAGCTTGACGGCACCATCTGCGCATGTGGTGGACGCCCGTGCGACGACAGAAAAACTAAGTCATGCGAAACTTTAAGCAATTTCCTTTTTATATATGAGGTTATTGTCCTTGAAGGTCCTGCCCTATGTATGAAAGCCTACATGCAAAGGGGCCCTTCTGTGATTGGCAACGCCCTTGTTCTGTTTCGAGTCCGCTCAACAGCTCAAGCGGCCGCGTCGAGAGTGGCAGGGTAGCCTTCCGCAATTGGCAACGCTCTCGATTCTGACTTGAGTCAAGCTCGACAGTTCGAGCAGCTGCGTTGAGAGCGGTAAGGTGGTTCGCTCGGCAGCAAGCACACCCGGCAGGCCATTGGGGATCCGTCCTCAAGGTGCCGCCCTGGGTTTACGCGCCGGCAAGCCTACCCGATTAGCGTATGGTGAACGTACAAAGGGAAGATCGGACAGGAAAATAACATGCGTTGTCTCAAAAGTACTGCAGAGTTATATTACATCAAATCGTTGCTGCGGTTCTAACTGAAGATAGAAATTGTCTTGGTCATGAACCTGCAGCGGCGATAAAGAACGGGGTGCCTAATCCCGGCGCAGGCCCTCCACCCTCAGAATTCCGCCAACGCGGCTGATGATGGGCTCGATACGCTCCTTGAGCGGCGCGATGTCAGTATCCTCCGGCAAGCTCTCCAGCGCGGCGTCGAAGTCAAGGGTGGGGTTCCAGTATGCCACCTTGGTGAGGACCTTGGTCATGGCACCCCGGCAGAGCCTTCGGGACTCGTCGGCCAGTGAAGCCGCCCTGTTGGAGCGAAACTGCTCCAGGGCCCCGAGAACACCCTCGAAGAATAGGGTCAGCTTGGCGTTGGTAGTCCCACTGCGCTCTGGGGCGTACCTCACATTTGGCATCCCCATGGTAGCCAGCTGCGTGGTGATCCTGCCAGCGACGTCCACAAGACGGCTGATCCAGCGATTCTCGCCCTCCACAAAATCCTTGTGGTTGGCGGCCTCGTCCTTCCGCAGCTGCTTCTCGGTCTCCAGCTCCTTGGCCAGGGTCCCCTCCCGGGCCTTGGCCTCCGAGAGCATCCCTTCGAGACTTTCCAGCTTCAGCTTCAGGTCCCTGATGGAGTTGTTGGCTGTGGAGAGCAGCTCGACCTTGCCAAGGACTGCGGCCTGCGCGTCGGCCAAGGCGCCCTTGGCTGCGTCCCTCTCCTCCGTCAGCTCCAGGGCCTGCTTCTTCAGCCCATCCCGCTCCACCTCCAGCTCCTTCACTCTGCCGGCGTGAACCAGAGCCTGGGCATCGAGCGCCTCTCTGTGCCTCTGCTCCAGCTCCTGGGTCCGCTGCATGACGAGCTTTTCCACCTCTTCATCCTTGCCGCGGAGCATTGCAGCAAGCTTCTCCTCACGTGCGGCAAGGTCCTCCTCCTGGGAGTTCAGCGCGGCCTGGTGCTGGGTTCGAGCGGCCTCGGCTGCGGCGGCCAAGTTCTCCGCCGTCTCCTGGGCCTTCTCGATCTCGGCCCGCTTCATGGTGAGCTCCACGTCGCGCTTGGCCAGCTTGCCCTGGGCGACCTTCAGCTCCTCGCAGGCCTGATGGAACCAAGTCTGCGTCTCGCCGACGCGCACCTTGAGGTCTGCCTCCGCCTTGTCCACCGTCGCCATCCTGGACTTGACCTTGTCCAGGCAGGCGCGGTGGAGCGCCTGGAGCTTCCGGAAACTGGCGCCCATGGCCTGGAGAAGCCGCTCCTCCTGAGAGCCGTCGCCACCGGTGCTCGGTTCGTCAACAACCTCGAGCCCGGCGGCGGCAAGCACCTCCTCGTCGAACACCTCTCCCTCGATGGGCGCCCTGGAGCTCGACGCCCCTGGAAGGTGGACGAAAAGGTCGTCACCCACCTTCAGGTACCTGCCGGAGCCAGAGGCAGCGGAGGAGGAAGGCTGGTCATCGACCACCTCCTCCTCGGCAGCGGACTTGCTGGCCTCCCCGGCAGGCCCCTTGCCGGCCTCCTCGGCAGTAGCCTTGCCGGGCTCCCCGGCAGGCCCCTTGGTGGCCTCCTCGGCAGCACCCTTGGCGGCCTCCTCGGCGGTGATCTTCTCGGCCTCCGCCTCGGCGGCCTTGGCGACGTCCTCGACGACGGTGTCTATGTCCTCTGGGTCCGCCGAGGAAGGATCTGGACATCGAGAAAGGGATGAGACGCGACCAAGACCAAGATCCAGAAAGAACAGAAAAGGAATAGAGACGGAAGGCGAGTAACCTACCCGTGCCAGGCTGAGAAGCAGAGGTCCCCTCCCCGCCAACATTTGGCACCGAGGCGAAGCCACCGGTGCCCAAGTTCTCCTCCTCCTCCTCCATGTGCATGGGCTCGGTGCTTGGCGCCCTTGCCGGGGACGCCCCTCGGGGCGGCGTGGTCAATGGGGGCGGCGTGTTGGGGGTAGCCCTCTGTGGCTCCCCTGCTGCTATCCTCCTCCTGCAACCACGACAAGGTTAGCACCAAGAGATCGTGCCCTCAACACACGTCGACGATGGGTGAGTGGTGAACTTACGCTGGGGGTTGTGCCGGGTGCTGCTGTCCGGGCTGCTCAACACCACCAGCGGTGTACCAGAAGTACCTGCCGGGGGCTGGCCGCTCACCGAAGCCCTGGCCCTCTTCACCCTCTGGGCCAGTGTCTCCGTATCCCTGCAAAGCAGAAGAACAAGTCAAGATAGGTGGCATGGTCTGAGGGGATGGAGATGACAGGAAAGGAGCAAGATACTTACTCGTCCTCCACCTCCTCCTCTGCTGCCTTCCTCTTCCTCCTTGGGTTGAGGGACCCAAAATCGAAGATAACCTCCGCATCATCATCTACGGGGGGAGGGGAAGCAGATGGGGTCCGTGGGCGCTTGGGCGAAGAAGAGGCAGAGGCTTTCTTCTTCACCACCACGGCTTTCGCCAGCTTCTTCGCCGCCGTGGCCCTTGTCTGGCGCATGGACCCCTCCAGGGCTTGCCGCGGTTGTACGGCCCTGCCGGGCCGAACCGGCTCGCCAGAGGTGGCCCGCCACAGGACTCGCCCTCTCCCCGTGGCCGGAGGGTCGACAGCCTCGGCCTCCTCCTCCGATGACTCGTCGACCACATCTTCGACAAGAGGGGCCCTGGTGCCAGCGCTGCTGGCCTCCCCAGTGGACTCCGCCCACTGGGCAAGCTCCTTCTCCTCCGCGGCCACTGCGGCCTCGTCCTCTACGCCGCCAGCGCTGTCGGCCTCCTTGGCGAGCTCCGCCTCCACCGCCCTGGCGGCGATGTAGTCCAGCTCCGCCTGGGTGGTGTCCTGGATAAGTAGCGGCTCCTTGCGGACGTATATCGTCGCCAAGCCGTCAAAGAACTCCTGCACCTCCTCCTCCGGCGGCGGGGCCCAATCTTGGACGGGACCGTGCGCATTGCAGTCCGGCATCATGGCGATGATGTCGGTCTGGCGCGAGTTGTTGCTCAGCAGGACCACCCCCGCCGGCAACCCAAACAAGGGACCCTTGACGACCTTGCCGGCCTTCGCAGCCTTGCCAGACCTCTCTGCCCAGCCTTCGCAGTTCACGTCGAGCTGAAAGATCCACTGGCAGAAGTGAGCGTGCCCCATCACAGTGAAGTTGTGATTGAGGCCGGGGCGAAGCCTCATGATCCCCCCCCCCCCCCCCCCCCCCCGGCGGGGTTCGTGAAAAGCCAGGCTGGCCTCCCCTTGTTGTGCAATGGAGCGATCCGGCGGCGGATGAAGTCCGCCCCGATCATCTCGAGGGTGAGCCCGGCCTCGGTGAGCCGAAGGATCCTGGTGGTCCCCCCCCCCCCCCCCCCCCCCCCCCCCCCCCCCCCCCCCCCCCCCCCCCCCCCCCCCCCCCCCCCCCCCCCCCCCCCCCCCCCCCCCCCCCCCCCCCCCCCCCCCCCCCCCCCCCCCCCCCCCCCCCCCCCCCCCCCCCCCCCCCCCCCCCCCCCCCCCCCCCCCCCCCCCCCCCCCCCCCCCCCCCCCCCCCCCCCCCCCCCCCCCCCCCCCCCCCCCCCCCCCCCCCCCCCCCCCCCCCCCCCCCCCCCCCCCCCCCCCCCCCCCCCCCCCCCCCCCCCCCCCCCCCCCCCCCCCCCCCCCCCCCCCCCCCCCCCCCCCCCCCCCCCCCCCCCCCCCCCCCCCCCCCCCCCCCCCCCCCCCCCCCCCCCCCCCCCCCCCCCCCCCCCCCCCCCCCCCCCCCCCCCCCCCCCCCCCCCCCCCCCCCCCCCCCCCCCCCCCCCCCCCCCCCCCCCCCCCCCCCCCCCCCCCCCCCCCCCCCCCCCCCCCCCCCCCCCCCCCCCCCCCCCCCCCCCCCCCCCCCCCCCCCCCCCCCCCCCCCCCCCCCCCCCCCCCCCCCCCCCCCCCCCCCCCCCCCCCCCCCCCCCCCCCCCCCCCCCCCCCCCCCCCCCCCCCCCCCCCCCCCCCCCCCCCCCCCCCCCCCCCCCCCCCCCCCCCCCCCCCCCCCCCCCCCCCCCCCCCCCCCCCCCCCCCCCCCCCCCCCCCCCCCCCCCCCCCCCCCCCCCCCCCCCCCCCCCCCCCCCCCCCCCCCCCCCCCCCCCCCCCCCCCCCCCCCCCCCCCCCCCCCCCCCCCCCCCCCCCCCCCCCCCCCCCCCCCCCCCCCCCCCCCCCCCCCCCCCCCCCCCCCCCCCCCCCCCCCCCCCCCCCCCCCCCCCCCCCCCCCCCCCCCCCCCCCCCCCCCCCCCCCCCCCCCCCCCCCCCCCCCCCCCCCCCCCCCCCCCCCCCCCCCCCCCCCCCCCCCCCCCCCCCCCCCCCCCCCCCCCCCCCCCCCCCCCCCCCCCCCCCCCCCCCCCCCCCCCCCCCCCCCCCCCCCCCCCCCCCCCCCCCCCCCCCCCCCCCCCCCCCCCCCCCCCCCCCCCCCCCCCCCCCCCCCCCCCCCCCCCCCCCCCCCCCCCCCCCCCCCCCCCCCCCCCCCCCCCCCCCCCCCCCCCCCCCCAACGCCAAGACCAGAAACACAGGAGAGCAAAAGGGCGAGGTGGACTCCCTCGGCAAGGCCGTTGCCGGGGCGGCCTCCGCGGCCCCGGCAAGAGCCTTGCCGGGGCAACTTGACCGATGCCAGCAGAGCAGGCCACCCTTGAGCCCGTGGGTTCCAACACCAGCCAACCAACTACATTGGAACCAGGGCTCGGGAGGCGCCTCTGTGGGGGCATGCAAATCTTCGTCAAGATCATGAACACACAAGATCAGATGAGGACCAGAAGACGGCGACCCTCGGCGGGATCCTAGCCGAGGAGATCCACAAGACCCCCAGCAAGCGCCTTGCCGGGACGATTGCGACGCCACGGCAAGATCCTTGCCGGGCCCCCGGCAAGACCCTTGCCGAGGGCATCAGCGGGGCCACTGCCAGGCCCGCACCAGCCAAGACTCCACCGACCGTCCCCAAGCAGCTACTAGCTCAACCAGCTGGGCAGGCACCTGCGTGGCGACGGGCGGCCTCTACACCAACTCAGCAAGCACCTGCGTGGTGGCATGCAGATCTTTGTGAAGGCCCTGCCACCGCGCCACCCCAGCTGCCATCCTGCCTACATGGCACCGCATGCATCGCTGGCCTGGGCGCGTGTCGAAGCGAGGCGGAGCGGCGATGGACGGGACGGGCCTCGTTCCCGTCCCCGATACAGCTAAGGGACACCTAAGCGATGCATTAAATGCATCTTGTCCTGTAATACGGGTGATAAGCTCGCAGCACTGTACACCTTTCCACCTCCTGTGTGCCACTGTGGCGACCCCTTTTGCCTATAAAAGGAGGCCCGAGGCATACTGGAGAGGGATTCGGCTCTTTTGGGCAAGTTACACCCCGTAGCTAGCTCAAGAACACAAGAACACTCAATACATCCACCAAAGCAGGACTAGGGTATTACGCATCCTCGCGGCCCGAACCTGGGTAAACGATCCGTGTGCTTCCTGTTAGACCTGCTCTTCTCACGACCCCGCGCCCGCCAACCGTAGAAGGGATTCTAGTGATCCCATAGGTGTCGTTTCCACCGACACACACTACCAACTTAAAGGTGTCCCATCATATGTGACTGACGCAGGATACACAAGAAGAGTAGTTTCATGTAAGAACATGGTGTGATAGACAGATATAGTATGTACCAAAAATAGGAAAGCGTGTCATATTCACATGTATCATGTGTAAGCTAAGCAGATGCAGTTTACACTAATTAGGAACAATACAAGCTAGACACCATATGCAACATGCAACCAGATATCACACTGCCAAGTTAGAGCAAGCACCTTGGATGGTGGAGTAGGGGAGCGGAGACTTGGAACTTGTAATGCACTAGCAGTACAAGGAGAATCCGTACAGATGCTCCGTTTACGTTGCTGCAGAGGACCACCATCATCATATTCACAGGTATAATGTGTAAACTAAGCAGATGCAATTTACCCTAATTAGAAGCATTACAAGCTAGACACCGTATGCAACATGCAACCACATATCACACTGCGAAGTTAGAGCAATCACCTGTGATGGTGGTGTAGGGGAAATGTGGTCATCAAGTATAGAGCTGCGTTCAATATCTTCATTTAGACTTGCCGTTTCTTGAGAATCATGTGGGGAGGATTAAACTGCACTCTTTATAAGAGTAGCGCGTCTCATACTAACCCACGGGCGTGACTGTCTCATCATAAGTGATAGATGTAGGATACACAAGAACAGTAGTTTGATGTAAGAACATGGTATGATAGGCAGATGTAGTATGTACCAAAAACAGGAAGGCGTGTCATATTCACATGCATAATGTGTAAGCTAAGGAGATGCAATTTAATTAATTAGAAGCAATACAAGCTAGGCACCATATGCAACATGCAACCAGATATCACACTACCATGTTAGAGCAAGCACCTGGGGTTGTGGAGTAGGGGAGATGAGATTTGGAACTTGCACTGTAGTAGGAGTAGCAGGAGAATATGCAGTGATCATCTGTTTTGGTTGCTCTAGAGGACCACCATCATCCCGTGCGTTCATCATTTTCGATTTTGCCTTGTCAAGTCAAACACACAAGAAAAATGAATGAAATTCGCTCTTCCAAATTCGTTGATGCATGATACTGACAAACACAACTTTTATGTAAGGCGACCACATTGTAGGAGGATGGAATATGTACAAAAAACGCTAAGCAGAAGGCATTTCAACAAATTGGAAGCAATGCAAGATAGACACCATATGAAAGGTCCAACCAAAATCACTGTACCAAGTTAGAAGTGTCTCATTATAAGTGGCATTTCAACAAATTTGAGGCAGTACATGCTTGAAATGATATGCAAGATGCAACCAATATTACATTGTCAATTTGAAGGTGTCTCGTCAAAAGTGATTGATAAGGGATACACAAGAAAAGTAGTTTGATGTAAGAACATAATAGAAAGACGTAGTATGTACCAAAAATAGGAAGACATGTCATATTCACATGTATAATGTGATAACTAAGCAGATGCAATTTACCCTAATTAGAAGCATTACAAGGTAGACACCTTATGCAACATGCAACCACATATCACATTGCCAAGTAAGAGCAAGCACCTGCGATAGTGGTGTAGGGGAATTGCGGTCATCAACTACAGAGCTACATTGACTATCTTCATTTAGTCTTGCTGTTTCTTGAGAATCATGTGGGAAGGATGACACTGCACTCTTTAAAAGAGTAGCGCGTCTCATAGTAACCCACTGGGGTGACTGTCTCATCATAAGTGATTGATGAGAGATACACAAGAGCATTAGTTTGATGTAAGAACATGGTTAATAGATAGATGTAGTATGTACTAAAACCAGGAAGGCATGTCATTATCAAAGGTATAATGTGTAAAGTAAGCAGATGCAATTTAACCAAATTGGAAGCAATACAAGCTAGACACCATATGCAACATGCAACCACATTTGACAGCACGAAGTTAAAGCAAGCACCTGGGATGGTTGTGTGTGGCAGTTGAGATCATCAACTATAGAGCTACGTTTACTGTCTCCATCTGCTGACACTAAACCCTTTGGAGCGCTGAAACTCTTAGTGCTTATGCTAGAATTAGACTGGAGCAACTTCTATCTTTTCTTTTGTGTATTCATCAACAGCACGTCAGAGTCTGAAATACCCATGCATAAAAAAACAATAGTGTGAGTATGGGTGAAGTGTGTGCACAAGTAGTACAGTGTAAAAGTAGCAGATAGCAGGTGGGTGAGAAATAAATGACGGGAGACATATGATAGCTCTACAACATGCATGGCACATGGAATTAGATTCTAGGATTTTGAAATATGAGCACAGGGATGGGGAAATGCAGATACTCCTCCAGCACACCGTAAGGTGTGGTCCTATGAACATAACAGTCGACTGAAAACAAATAGGTCAGTCCATTTTTTCTGCACCGTCCGATGTACAAAGAACGGGCAGATCACCTTCATCTACCTCCAGCCAGTCACTGTTGATGATCTTCCTCGAAACGCCAGTGACCACCGGCCCAATCCCCTGCCTCTGCCCTCCCCTCGACCTCACTGCACCGCTCCTCGGCCATCCCTCCAAGCCCCGCCTACCTCCAGATCGGGCGCAAGCAGCGCCTGTGCCCCACACCCCTATGATACACACCGATGTGCCACTTCCCCGGTGAACAGGCAGACTTGGTGCTCCGCGCACCTAAGCGGGTGATGCTTCTTTTAATTGCGAATCAACTGACCCCGAATTGAAATCTAGGCGAGCGACTGACCTCTAGCTAAGGTGAAATAGTAAATGGGGGGAAACCTTGCACATTTAGTATCACGAAGAAGGTGCAGTAAGAAGCGCTCAACTAGTTTCTTTCGTGGGATGAATACGGTGTGAGCAGAGACGTAAGATTTGCACGAATAAGGGAAGAGGAGTACCTCTTTCTGCTGGCAGTGCTGTGTCCTCCTACTCTTTTTCCAACGATCTTCTTGTGGTTCGTTGGAAACAAGAAGTTTTGGAGGATAGTGGAGCCATGGATGAACCCATGACCAAGTTGTTGAGTGTGGTGCAGTGGCCGTCTGTCGACAGCGGGGAAGCAGATCTGAGGCGGCGAACGACGGCGTAGTGGGAACAACTCTGGTGCGGTGGACAGTTGCAACAGTGGAGCGGCAGCGGTGAGGCGCATGATGGCGTGGTCGAAGTGGTTCAGGTACGGCGCACGTCACCGTCGGCATCGTGGAGGCAGCTCTGCCTCGACTTCAGCTGCTAAGTCCTTGAGGGCGTTGCGGTTGCAGTTGCGTTGGACGACGACGTCGGGGTACCAGCTCCGGGTGATGGAGGAGGGCGGCAGTGGATTGGGCGCGATGGGGTGGAGGACGGAGGAGGCTGGGGTTTCGCGGCTGGTGGAGAGGGCGTTTTGGCGCCCACGGAATATGAATGGGGAAACAGAGGGAGGGGGGAACTAAGGGGGAACAATGTTCACTTTGGGACACACTTGTTTGAAAATTTGGAAAAGTTACAAACTTTGCCCCCATCTAAAATTTCATACATATTGCGGGTCGGGGGTAGGACAGTAATCTCAGGTGTCCCAAATAGTGGGTGGGATAGATTTCGGCCGAGCGCATGGGTGTTCAGGCGCCCACGGTGTATGAATGCTTCTCGTGGTTGAATGGCGTCTTGGTGAAGTTACAAACCTACCCCGGTTTAGACCTTTGGACATCGGGCCGATAGGCTACATGGGTCAGAGTCAGGACAGTAATTTCCTACCACCAAACATTAGTCTCACGCGGTTTCAGGCGACCAGAGGCTTATTTGGCGCTTTGTTCAATATTTGGGAGCAGATTAACGTTTACAGTTCTCTTGAATTGAACTTTCAGGATTTTTCAAAATTCAAAAATCTTGACTCTTGAAAAATCCTAAAACTATGATTATTTTGGAATGGAGGATGTACATTTGAATATACATTGTACACGAGTATACATTAAAAATATGCAGCTTAGCTCAATTCATGCATGGTTCCAGATATAATTTCCTTGGTTGCAAAAGAATAGTTAGACATGTGTATGAATATATAGCATGTTCAAACGCACAACAAAGATTGATGCCCCCTTTTAGATCTGATTTACAAATGCCATTATCTCAAATTCAAATAGTTGAATGCACTTCCTATGAATTGGAATCTTCGAAACCACCTTTATGTTGAATTCAACATGTATTCTATTTCGTAGCTAGCAATTTGGAACATATCCATGTATGTGACAAATGTATAAAGTGCTTGACACTAACAACACGGAGTGCACTAACTAATGTTTATATATGAATTGCAAAAGCCATGCATTGTCTGGATTTCAAACTACTCTCACTCTATGGATCAATAATATGAAATAAACCCATAAACATGCTCGAATTCAATAGAGTATGGGTGTCTGATAGACCAATGTTCGTTCATACGCAAATTGCGAAATTCATGATCTCATCCAATTTTTTTAATGCAATTTATATTTTAATTTAATGTGTAGAACCGCCTTTTACGTGTAGATGCACTATACCTCGGCCCATCCTCACACACGCACTATATCTCTCTCTATCTGACGCATAAGTGCACACACTTTATATACATCGGCATTTATCTCTCTCACATGCTCACACTCTCTGCCGGGGTGTCTCACGCACACACACTCTATATATCTCCCTCTCCCTCTCTCTCTCTTACTACTATGTACTACTCTTTTCACTAATCTCAGTTGGAAAACACTATTTCTCTCACATGCATATATTGTAGCGACCCGACCCAAAATGGATCGAAGTCTCTGTGCTTCAGTGTCATCCCTGGATCGGTATGCTGACACACACAGTACTCGAGGAATTATAGCAGAGTTCAATCACACTTTATTACATCGAGGTTCTCAAAAGAGTATTTATTACAATAATATGGCCAAAGGCCATCTAAATAAAAATAACTGCGGAAGCTTCAAAGGTAAATGAGTCCATCCAACTCCACGGCAAACTGAGTGCAGAACAACGACCTATCGCACCTTTAATCCTCGTCGGAAAAGTCTGCAACATGAGACGTTGCAGCCGTGTAGGTCAGCACATGGAATATGCTGGCAATTTCACACCATAGAATAATAATAAATGAAAAGACTATCTCTATATGCAAATTTAGCTGGTGGAGGCTCTAAGTTTAATTTTGCACAAAGCTAATTTTACCCTACAACAAAGGAATAAACTTTTTTTACTACTAAATTAAAATGCCATTATTGAGAAGGTTCCTCCAACTCAATCCCAAAATTCCCAAGTTATTAGTAACCCAATAATTTCATTAAAAGAGTGATGAGATCAACCAATAATTCACTTCTAGATACTCAAGTTGTCTATAACCGGGGACACGGCTAATCATGATTAGTTTGTACACTCTGCAGAGGTTTGCGCACTTTTCCCCACAAGACTCGACCACCTCCATGATCGGAAGATCGAGACATAGCCTTTCAGAAGCATTTCCCCTTAAGCCTGGGTAGACCGGTACACCTACTTTCCCCTACATCAGCTAGTCTACCACGGAAAGAGGTCACACAACTTACTCAACTATGCCAGAGCCCATAATGGCTTGTGGCTGCACACGGAAGTTTCTAGGCATGAAATATCTTATGATCCCTTTGAGCCTGGGTGGCGGACCTAGGGTAATCACACGGGTACTCCGGGATTCCCCTTGGGCAAGCACTGGTTACTCCAGGTGCCCCAAACAATCCACCCAGATGTGTATTAAAGTTGCCACCTTATGTTGTCCCAAAATTATTATCTCTCACAACTTGCATGGATCACGCATACCAATCCCCGTCTACGAGCATGGCTAAGCAATATATGACATAACAAAAATTCCCGGGGTGATCAAAGGTCATAGGTTCCTACCACATGAACTACATAGCATAACCACATGTTCTCAATCCTACTCATGCAATCTTTGAGGGTGAAACTAATGCATAGTAAAAACTGGGTATTGAAAATTATGATCAAAGTGTGAACTTGCCTTGCTGACGTTCGTTGAACTATAAAGATTCATAGTAGCAAGCTTCGCACTCTGGATGATCTAGCGTAAGCAAGTAATAACATACATAAGCATACAAGCAAAGATCCAAAAAGAAAACAAATGAAAGACTTCGAAAAAACTCCAAAACATCCAAATAAAGTTTCCGTACATAACGTAATTTTTACAGCAACAAAAATAAATGGTTTTGGTTTTAACAGAAAGTACACGTTTCGAGTTTCGATTTGCAAAAAGAATCACCTAAAACGGAGTTACGAAACTCGAGATACGGCCTAACGAAGATTGAATTCAGATCCGTTTGAATTCAAATTTTAAAATTTTTAAAAATGTTTTTCGTTTAGTTCTCTGGATATATGGGATTTCTATGAACTAGTAGGAAAAAGAATCAACTAAATTAGATCTATAGACTAAAAGATACGAATTTCCGAAGGTTGGGCATTTTTCTGGAAATCAATTACGGGATTCAATATGAGCTGCCACGTGTCAAATTCTTACTGGTGAATAGCTCTTCGTTTTTTTTACAGAACTGAACTGAGGGAGCGATCTTTGGATCGAGCGTTTGGAAGGGAGAGGGCTCACCGAGGAGAGATGCTCCGGTCGCCGGAGACGGTCGACGGTCTCGACGACGCAGCGGGTTCCAAGTGAAGGAGCGAGGCGGACGTGGCAGGGGATGGCGCGGCGAGTCAGGAAGTCAAGGCCTTGGCCTCGGACTCATCCAATGGTGGTGGTGGAGGGTGAACTCCGGCGAGAGATTCCACGAGATGGGGAGGGGGATGGAGAGGGCTTTTTCGGGAGGGATATGAGTACTAGAAGGAGATCCTCGGGGTGCTCTTTATAGGTGCGAGGGAAGTCCATACGAGGAGATCCACAGCGAGCTTAGTGCGGCCATTAATGGCTGTTTGCGGCTGTACATTTCACAGATCGGTTCAACCAATTAAAGCAATAATGTTGGGTTCTAATTCCCTGAATGGGTTATTCCCCCCCCCCCCCCCCCCCCCCCCCCCCCCCCCCCCCCCCCCCCCCCCCCCCCCCCCCCCCCCCCCCCCCCCCCCCCCCCCCCCCCCCCCCCCCCCCCCCCCCCCCCCCCCCCCCCCCCCCCCCCCCCCCCCCCCCCCCCCCCCCCCCCCCCCCCCCCCCCCCCCCCCCCCCCCCCCCCCCCCCCCCCCCCCCCCCCCCCCCCCCCCCCCCCCCCCCCCCCCCCCCCCCCCCCCCCCCCCCCCCCCCCCCCCCCCCCCCCCCCCCCCCCCCCCCCCCCCCCCCCCCCCCCCCCCCCCCCCCCCCCCCCCCCCCCCCCCCCCCCCCCCCCCCCCCCCCCCCCCCCCCCCCCCCCCCCCCCCCCCCCCCCCCCCCCCCCCCCCCCCCCCCCCCCCCCCCCCCCCCCCCCCCCCCCCCCCCCCCCCCCCCCCCCCCCCCCCCCCCCCCCCCCCCCCCCCCCCCCCCCCCCCCCCCCCCCCCCCCCCCCCCCCCCCCCCCCCCCCCCCCCCCCCCCCCCCCCCCCCCCCCCCCCCCCCCCCCCCCCCCCCCCCCCCCCCCCCCCCCCCCCCCCCCCCCCCCCCCCCCCCCCCCCCCCCCCCCCCCCCCCCCCCCCCCCCCCCCCCCCCCCCCCCCCCCCCCCCCCCCCCCCCCCCCCCCCCCCCCCCCCCCCCCCCCCCCCCCCCCCCCCCCCCCCCCCCCCCCCCCCCCCCCCCCCCCCCCCCCCCCCCCCCCCCCCCCCCCCCCCCCCCCCCCCCCCCCCCCCCCCCCCCCCCCCCCCCCCCCCCCCCCCCCCCCCCCCCCCCCCCCCCCCCCCCCCCCCCCCCCCCCCCCCCCCCCCCCCCCCCCCCCCCCCCCCCCCCCCCCCCCCCCCCCCCCCCCCCCCCCCCCCCCCCCCCCCCCCCCCCCCCCCCCCCCCCCCCCCCCCCCCCCCCCCCCCCCCCCCCCCCCCCCCCCCCCCCCCCCCCCCCCCCCCCCCCCCCCCCCCCCCCCCCCCCCCCCCCCCCCCCCCCCCCCCCCCCCCCCCCCCCCCCCCCCCCCCCCCCCCCCCCCCCCCCCCCCCCCCCCCCCCCCCCCCCCCCCCCCCCCCCCCCCCCCCCCCCCCCCCCCCCCCCCCCCCCCCCCCCCCCCCCCCCCCCCCCCCCCCCCCCCCCCCCCCCCCCCCCCCCCCCCCCCCCCCCCCCCCCCCCCCCCCCCCCCCCCCCCCCCCCCCCCCCCCCCCCCCCCCCCCCCCCCCCCCCCCCCCCCCCCCCCCCCCCCCCCCCCCCCCCCCCCCCCCCCCCCCCCCCCCCCCCCCCCCCCCCCCCCCCCCCCCCCCCCCCCCCCCCCCCCCCCCCCCCCCCCCCCCCCCCCCCCCCCCCCCCCCCCCCCCCCCCCCCCCCCCCCCCCCCCCCCCCCCCCCCCCCCCCCCCCCCCCCCCCCCCCCCCCCCCCCCCCCCCCCCCCCCCCCCCCCCCCCCCCCCCCCCCCCCCCCCCCCCCCCCCCCCCCCCCCCCCCCCCCCCCCCCCCCCCCCCCCCCCCCCCCCCCCCCCCCCCCCCCCCCCCCCCCCCCCCCCCCCCCCCCCCCCCCCCCCCCCCCCCCCCCCCCCCCCCCCCCCCCCCCCCCCCCCCCCCCCCCCCCCCCCCCCCCCCCCCCCCCCCCCCCCCCCCCCCCCCCCCCCCCCCCCCCCCCCCCCCCCCCCCCCCCCCCCCCCCCCCCCCCCCCCCCCCCCCCCCCCCCCCCCCCCCCCCCCCCCCCCCCCCCCCCCCCCCCCCCCCCCCCCCCCCCCCCCCCCCCCCCCCCCCCCCCCCCCCCCCCCCCCCCCCCCCCCCCCCCCCCCCCCCCCCCCCCCCCCCCCCCCCCCCCCCCCCCCCCCCCCCCCCCCCCCCCCCCCCCCCCCCCCCCCCCCCCCCCCCCCCCCCCCCCCCCCCCCCCCCCCCCCCCCCCCCCCCCCCCCCCCCCCCCCCCCCCCCCCCCCCCCCCCCCCCCCCCCCCCCCCCCCCCCCCCCCCCCCCCCCCCCCCCCCCCCCCCCCCCCCCCCCCCCCCCCCCCCCCCCCCCCCCCCCCCCCCCCCCCCCCCCCCCCCCCCCCCCCCCCCCCCCCCCCCCCCCCCCCCCCCCCCCCCCCCCCCCCCCCCCCCCCCCCCCCCCCCCCCCCCCCCCCCCCCCCCCCCCCCCCCCCCCCCCCCCCCCCCCCCCCCCCCCCCCCCCCCCCCCCCCCCCCCCCCCCCCCCCCCCCCCCCCCCCCCCCCCCCCCCCCCCCCCCCCCCCCCCCCCCCCCCCCCCCCCCCCCCCCCCCCCCCCCCCCCCCCCCCCCCCCCCCCCCCCCCCCCCCCCCCCCCCCCCCCCCCCCCCCCCCCCCCCCCCCCCCCCCCCCCCCCCCCCCCCCCCCCCCCCCCCCCCCCCCCCCCCCCCCCCCCCCCCCCCCCCCCCCCCCCCCCCCCCCCCCCCCCCCCCCCCCCCCCCCCCCCCCCCCCCCCCCCCCCCCCCCCCCCCCCCCCCCCCCCCCCCCCCCCCCCCCCCCCCCCCCCCCCCCCCCCCCCCCCCCCCCCCCCCCCCCCCCCCCCCCCCCCCCCCCCCCCCCCCCCCCCCCCCCCCCCCCCCCCCCCCCCCCCCCCCCCCCCCCCCCCCACCAGATGCTAATAGCTTTCCTTGCCAAGGCTCCACTCTCGCAGCTGTTTTGTCCACTACGGGTTGTAGTTCCCCCATGGTTAAAGCTCTTGCGGATATGGACATACCCAGGTATTTCATCGGGATGGATCCCAATTCACAGTTCATCATGTGTGCAGCTCAGAGCTGCGACTCCAAATCACCGCCCATAACAATTGCCTCACTTTTCTCGAAATTGATCTTTAGACCTGACATCTCCTCAAAGCACATCAAGAGGAATTTGAGATTCACTATCTCGCGTTCTGAGTTTTTGATGAATATTAGCGTGTCATCCTCATATTGAGATGCAATATCCCTCCAGGAATAATGCGTGATGCCACCCCAGAGATATGACATGCCGCCTTGGCACGGTCAAGAATGGAGGCTAGGGCGTCGACTAATATATTGAATAGAAGTGGGGATATCGGGTCACCCTGCCTCACGCCACGCTTATTCATAAAGAATGGGCCTATCTCCCCATTGATATTTACTGTCATCTGGCCCCCTTGTACCAGTTGCCGCATCCAACTAGTCCATAGTGGGTCGAAGACCTTTGCTCGAAGTACCACTTCCAAAAAATCCCATCGCACCCTATCATATACTTTCTCAAAGTCAATCTTAAGGATGAACACCTCTTCTCTAGTTGACTTAATCTCGTGCAAGACCTCATGAAGCACCGCAATGCCATCTAAAATGCTCCTCCCATGAATGAAGGTTGTTTGGTTTCGGTCAATAATCTTGTTAGCAACTTGAGACAAACGAGGCGCAAACCCCTTTGCGATTAGACGGAAGCTCACGTTAATTAGGGTGATCGGTCGGAATTGTCGAATATTGTCCGCTCCCTGGACCTTTGGCAGGAGTGCCAACACCCCATAGTTGAGCCACTTCACGTCAATCTGACCACGGGTAAAATCGTGAACTAATTGAAAGAATTGAGGACCCACTAAATTCCAGAATTTTCTATAGAAAGACACCGGAAATTCATCGGGCCCCAGTGCCATGTCACCCTTCATAGCTTTGAGATTCGATGTTAGTTCCGAGAGCGAGAAGGGACGGGCCAAGTCCAAATTGTCATGCGCCGACACCATCCCCTCAGGTCCCCACATGTTGGGACCCATGGCAGCTGCGCCGCCAAACGTGAATCCCAATAGCTATCTGTAAAAACCATCTATATGAGCTCTAAGTTCCTCCTCCTCGATGTACGTTATGTCCCCCTCTTGAAGGCATCTAATCGTGCACCTTCTACGGCATCCATTAGCGACCGCATGAAAGTAATCAGTGCTGGCATCGCCTTTAAGCACCCACCGTTATTGCCCTCTCTGCTTCCAATACATCTCTTCACATGTCAAGATAAAGATCATTTTGTCCTCTATCACGTACCTCCTAGCCCACTCATCAAGAGAAAGGCCGAGACCGTCCGCCTTAGAGTCGAGCAAGTTTATTTATGCTAGCAAATTGTATTTGCGGGACCCCAACTGACTTCCCACATTTGCCCCCATCCCCTAAGGTGATGTCTAGAACGCCGGATACAATGTTGCCATTCATCTAACGGGTCGCACAACGGACCATATCGGAGCAGGCGGTTAGCCCTCTCCTCTCCCAAAATACGAATGTCACACCCTGATTTTCATGACACAACATTTAGGATTAATTAAGCATAAAAATTGGGTCCAACAAAAACTTCTGTGTTAATTTGGTCTCTGCTTTGATTTGGATTTTGTTTGCTGTTTGCAAGTGCTCTAAAAATCAAATAAATCCTCCAACTCTTATACTCCTTCTCCTTGATCCAAAACTCTGCCCAATGATCATGCCATGTGTATAGGACAGAATAGTATTTTCTTGCAAAAATAATTTGGCCAAAAAGTATTTTCTAAATTAGGTTTTCCAAAAACTCCTGAGTTAAGGCTTGAACTACAAGTACTTAATTTGGGATGTGAGAAATCTTCCAAAAATTATATTTGAATCATATTAGATATAGGACTCCCTAAAACCACAAAATTATTATTTTAAAAGTTATTTTTCTATTTTATTTAAAGGCTTTTTCATAAGGCCAGAAATGTTCCTTAATTAGTTAAAATTATTTAAAGTTTCAAAAGTATTTAAGAAAATTTAGGGAAACTCAGTGGACATACATTTTCCATATATATGAGTTTCAACACATAGTCATGTTCAAAATATTGAGCAAAACCCTCCAAAACCACTTCTCATATCTCAAGCATTTGAAATATTTCTGTAAGAAATATTGTCAAATAAATCCAGGAAAATTATAAAAAGTCAAATATGTCTAATGTGATGATCTTGCAAAGTTTCATCCCAATAAATTTAGTTTTGGTTCACAAAAGTGCCCAAAAACCATTCCTGTCCAGATCCAAATTTGAGCAACTCTACATTGCCAACTGTCTCCTTTTGATCTCAAATTTTGTGGACATGCTGTAATCCCCAAATGATGACACTACACCAAGTGTTGTCTCAAGGAGAATAGATTTGCATAGCTAGATCTAGGAAAACCCATTTCTGTTGATTTCTAGGATTTGCCAAAGTTACATTGGCAAGTTTCTCTAAATGAGCTCAAAACTTGTGATCAAGCTCATTTGGTCCTATTCCTCACTTCTGCTAAATCTCTTGTCAAGAATAAATATTTGGCTAGCTCAAAACCAGCACAAACACCTTCTGCTATTTCACCAAAACCACTGTTTTGACCTCTTCCACTATTCTCCATGAGCTCAAGTTTTTACCACAGTTGACCCTGATCACCTTCTACCTCTAGTAAAATTTGCAAGGCCATGGACCAATAGTTGAGGGTGAAATCCTCACTTTCTCTCTCTGGACATCACTGCTCTCTCTCTACCCTCTCTCACTCCAGTGCCCCTTCAGAGCATCCAATGCTTCTCCCCCTAGTTTACACCTCTCTAGCCCCCCTAGACACTAAAGGACACGTCCAGGGCACCTAAACAATGTCGTGGCATGCAGAGCTAGCGCTCTGGAGCACGCTATAGTGCACCATCGCACTGTAGCTTCTCACTGCCCAACACCCCGACCACCTCAGGCCTCTCCAGCATGTCTCCCGAGGTCACCTTGGCGTCCGGCACACGGCACGCTGTCGGCCCCCTCCTAACCCTCTCTCCTCTCCCCTCCGCGAGCTCAATCGAGAGTGTCCGTGGACGCTGCCCAAGGTGCACCACGGCCATGCCCATATAAGGCCACCCCCGGGCCCCTTATCTACTCGCTGACTCTCTCTCCCTCCACCGCATCCTCCGGACCGACCCACTCCTCTTCTTGTGCTCTCCTTTCACCTCCATGGCCGGAGCAATGCCGCCTCGGACGCCTCCTGCTGACCCTGAGGCGCTCCCCCGATGTGCAGCTCTCCGGTGGTCCCGCTGGTGGCCGCAGCTTGGCTGGAGGTGGGCTCTGCTACCGGGGAGAGCGTTGGCCTCGCACGGCCAGTGTCATGGGAAAACATGGCCACCTATGAGGCCATCAGCCCCTTGTGGTTCAGCAGGGGGAAGGGCACATTGCACAAAGAGCGGAGGGCGCAGAGCAGCACGGCAGCGATCACATGGGTAGTTTCTACCCAGGTTCTGGCCGCCGCAAGGCGTAAAACCCTACTCCTATTTTGGTGGATTGATGAGATGACCATGGTGGAGACGCAACACTCTAGCCCGACAGGGTTGCCTCGGGGCGAGAGCAGCTACGCGCGTATGAGTGTACAAGAGTCTGAATCCTTTCTAAGGTTGCCACGGCCCTCCTTTTATAGATCTAGGGGTCACCACAATGGCAAATCAGTCATTGCATACTGATTAGATAGCAAGCAGTGCTATCATACCTAACTCTACACACAGGACAAGGCACATTAAATGCACCGCTTAGTGTCACATCATAGCATAGCCCGGCAAGCCTTTCCCCCCCCCCCCCCCCCCCCCCCCCCCCCCCCCCCCCCCCCCCCCCCCCCCCCCCCCCCCCCCCCCCCCCCCCCCCCCCCCCCCCCCCCCCCCCCCCCCCCCCCCCCCCCCCCCCCCCCCCCCCCCCCCCCCCCCCCCCCCCCCCCCCCCCCCCCCCCCCCCCCCCCCCCCCCCCCCCCCCCCCCCCCCCCCCCCCCCCCCCCCCCCCCCCCCCCCCCCCCCCCCCCCCCCCCCCCCCCCCCCCCCCCCCCCCCCCCCCCCCCCCCCCCCCCCCCCCCCCCCCCCCCCCCCCCCCCCCCCCCCCCCCCCCCCCCCCCCCCCCCCCCCCCCCCCCCCCCCCCCCCCCCCCCCCCCCCCCCCCCCCCCCCCCCCCCCCCCCCCCCTCAGCATCCCCGGCAAGCTTGCCGGGGTGGTATTGAGACTTGTCTTCGGGCCAACCTCGACCTCGCCAGGCTCGCCTGCCCAGCAAGGGAGGTTTTTCCTTAGTGATATATTGCTCCTTTGGTTAGCCTTGGTCTTCTTGATCCGCCCTTTGATTTCTCAAAGAGCTGATCTCTTCTGCTTGGTCTGGTCTTGGATGCTGCAACCTTGCTCTTAAGCCTGTGTACAATCTGGGCAACACACCTGGGTTTGTTGCACCGACAGGATCCCCCGGGCCTGGCCTGAACGCGCTGCCGAGCGTCGTCGGGGTAGGCCCTGTCTAGTACACAGGAGAGGAGCCTGCGGTGGCTGACCCTTTGAGATCTTCTTTGCTTCCTCATTAATCTGAGCTTGGATCAGTTTCCAGCTTCCCCGTGCGTCGTGTAACGCCATATGTAGTGGGGCCATCTTTGTAATGGCCCATGGATGACTTTAACGCACGGGGGAGTAACGACCAATTCACTCTTCCCACCACGTCCTTATCCCTTGCCACGTATGTTGCATGCATTGAGTGGGGTAGGTAACAGAGGCGCGTGGTGCAGAGAGAGTGCCATGGCAGGGGCCCGGTCTTCTTGGGTTGCTGGAGAGGGACGGCTGTTACCCACCGAGGGACCAGCCCCCAGCCCCAGCCCGCCTATAAAAGAGGGGTGAGGAGGAGCGGAAGTGCTCATCCACGCACCTCTCCTCCTCCATCCCCTGCCTTCTTCTTGCTATGTTGAGAGGGAGAGACTGGGGCCAGGCCCCAGGCTCTAGCTTGGGGCCGATGATGCCGAATGCTCATGTCGACGCTTGGGGAGTGAGTCTGGTCCAGGGTCCAAGGGGATGCGGCGGTAGAAGATGTGGGCGTCGAGTCGCCCGTAGTGTGGGAGGTGGGACGCTTCTCCAAAATGGTGAAGCGCTCATCTCCCTCACACAAGTAGGCCGTCCGATGCGGAGCGCTAGCCCTAGTTGCGAGTCGCCGAGGCTCGTCGTCCCGACGACTGGTCTCTTGGGGCATCCGGCGCCTGTCTGGGGTGCAGTGCTCAGTATCATTGGCAATCCCAGCACTGCTCCTTCCAACGGAGCCGGGGTTAATGCTGAAGACGGTGGCGCCTTCATGCCCACCAAGGTGGGGAGCGGTGCTCCACGCGCGCCTTGGACGTCGCAGTCGTCAGCTGCTTCTCTGGGGAATGTGATGGGCCGAGGGTCCGGCGTCTCCCTGGAGCGGTGGTGATGGGGAAAAATGAGGGAAGACGGAGAAGGCGGGTGGTAGGGCGTCAGGTCGGAGTACGATGGCACCGACGCCTTCATCTCGTATTGCCGGCCCGCTGCCTCATCTTTCCGCTCTTCCCCTCCCTTCCCGGCACCATCATCACCGGCCTCTTCGAGACGGTTACCGGGGAGGGGGTCGCTCTCTTGGTGCCTTCTCCTCCTCCAGTAGTCTTCTAGCTGAGCTCTGACGGCTCTCCCTGCCGGTGCTTGTGGTGGGGCTTCTTATTGGCCTTGGGGGTGCTAACCAGGGCACCGCCGAGCTGCTCCCTCCGTCCTCGTCCTTCGCAGCCTCGCCACTCCCGATCTTGTCAGGCTGCGCCCGACAGGTCCTGACGGGATCAGGTCGGGCTTCTGCTCAGGCACTCCTTTTGCCCTCTTCACCTCCCACCGCAGTGCCTAGGAGGAGAGGGACAAGAAAGGGGATTACGGGGCACTTGTCTTTTTTCAGTCTAAAATATGTAGGCACTTGCCGAACTTTATTCTAAATTATGTAATCTTCTTTACCCATGTTTGTGTTTTGTAAGATCTGTACTTGCTTATCAGCATATTTATGAACAAGACAAGCCTTGTCGGGTACTTGTGCATGCATTATGTCCATGCAGAGGTGAGATGTCTCTATATGTTAAAGTAAACAAGTTTTCCCAGGCAGGTTATCCTGCCGGTGCCCTCAGTTTGTTGCCGCGGGGCTAGGCTTGCCGGGCACAAAACTAAAAAAGGGACCAGCCCCCCGCTGAACCTTTTCCATCAAAGGCCACTATGACCACCCTGACCGAAGTATCGTTCGATTCAAAGGGTGGGAGCACCTATGTTTCGAAGGTGGCGAGGTTTTCATATGCACAAGTTTTCACTTTACAGAACAAGTATGGATAAGAAGGAACTTATCTGTTTGGCTTGTCGGGAACCGCTATGTAGGCTTGTCTTCGTTTCTTCTCTTCGGGACCAAGTCTGCGGCAAGAACCTTGCAGCTTAGTGCAGATGAAAACAGAGCTACATGCGATCTTATCTACATGATCATGCTATGCTCATGATATGCTTATGCATGCATGCAATCTTCTTTGGGGGCCTGATGTCTACTACACAACTTGTTCTTGTAGACTCGTGTTGGGCCTCCAAGCGCAGAGTTTTGTAGGACAATAGCAAATTTCCCTCGAGTGGATGACCTAAGGTTTATCAATTAGTGGGAGGCGTAGGATGAAGATGGTCTCTCTCAACCAACCCTGCAACCAAATAATAAAAAGTCTCTTGTGTCCCCAACACACCAAATACAATGGGAATTTGTACAGGTACACTAGTTCGGCAAAGAGATGGTAATAAAAGCGTAGTAATGATAGTAGATATTGATTTTTGTGATAGGAACAATAAAAAACAGCAAGGTAGCAATTGATAAAACGGAGCACAAACGGTATTGCAATGCTTGAAAATGAGGCCTAGGGTCCATACTTTCGCTAGTGCAATCTCCCAACAATGCTAATATAATTGGATCATATAACCATCCCTCAATGTGCGATAAAGAATCACTCCAAAGTTCCTATGTAGCGGAGAAAATAAGAAGAAATCGTTTGTAGGGTACGAAACCACCTCAAAGCTATTCTTTCCGATCGATCTATCCAAGAGTTTGTACTAAAATAACACCAAATAATTTCAGATTCATAATACTCAATCCAACACAAAGAACCTCAAAGAGTGCCCCAAGATTTCTACCGGAGAAACAAAGACAAGAACATGCATCAACCCCCATGCATAGATTACACCAATGTCACCTCGGGAATCCGCGAGTTGAGTGCCAAAACATATATCAAGTGAATCAATATGATACCCCATTGTCAACATGAGTATTCATATGCAAGACATATATCAAGTGCTCACAAATCCATAAAAGTATTCAATATGATAAAACGAAATATCAAAGGGAAAACTCAATTCATCACAACAAGATAGAGAGGGGAAAACACCATATGTTCCGACTATATTAACAAAGCCCGCGATACATCAAGATCGTGACATCTCAAGAACACGAGAGAGAGAGAGAGAGAGAGAGAGAGAGAGAGAGAGAGAGAGAGATTAAACAAATAGCTACTGGTACAAACCCTCAGCCCCGAGGGTGGACTACTCCCTCCTCATCGTGGTGGCCGTCGGGATGATGAAGATGGCCACCGGTGATGATTCCCCCCTCCGGCAGGGTGCGGGAACGGGGTCTAGATTGGTTTTACGTGGCTACATAGCCTTGCGGTGGCGGAACTTCTGATCTAGGGTAACCCCGAGGGTTTTTGGAATATTTAGGAATTTATAGGGCGAAGAGGGGTGCAGGAGGCCACCGAGGTGGGCACAACCCACCTGGGCGCGCCTGGGCACACAGGCGCACCCTGGTGGGTTGTGCCCCCTCGGGGCACCCCCAGGTGCTTCTCTGGCCCACTGGATGTCTTCTGGTCCATAAAAAATCCACAAAAAGTTTCGCGGTGTTAGGACTCCTTTTGATATTGATTTCCTGCGATGTAAAAAACAAGCAAAAAATAGCAACTGGCACTGGGCACTGGGTCAATAGGTTAGTCCCAAAAAATGATATAAAGTTGCTATAAAATGATTGTAAAACATCCAAGAATGATAATATAACAGCGTGAATACTTCATGAATTATAGATACGTTGGAGATGTATCATCATCCCCAAGCTTAATTCCTACCCGTCCTCGAGTAGGTAAATGATAAAAGAAATAATTTATGAAGTGTGAATGCTTGCAAAGTGCACAAGTTTGATCAATGACAATTTCAATCACTTTTCCTAGCATCATAATAGCAATTCTTTCTCATAAAACTCATCATGGTAAAGTAGCAACCAATTCACATGTTAAGGTTCAAACAATGAATTCTCTTGAAACTCAACAACCTATATTCTTAGTCACCAAACAATTGCAATTCAACTTATTCAACAGAGTCTAAGTAAGAGCTCCACATACTCAACCATCATATAGTCTTCTATGATTGCTAACACTCACCGCATACACATGAGCGAAACGTTTCAACCAGACACATAGAAAGATAGGGGCTTATAATTTTGCCTCCCAACGTATTCACCTCAAGGGTGATGTCAACAATAATCACTCATGCTACCCATATCCAACTGGATATATGTGCCTAGATCTTTCCTCACCACATGATGCTTGCCAAAAGAGAAAAATAAAAAGGAATAGAGAGAAAAACTTTGACTCTTGCATGAAAGTAAATACATAAAGGTAAAAGGTAGGCCCTTCGCAGAGGGAAGCAGAGGTTTCCATGCGCTTTTTGTTTGTGTGCTCAACCCCTTAGTGCAAAAGAACGTCACATTATATTGCCCCTTATGATAGCAACCTTTATTATGCAGTCTGTCACTTTTATTCTTTGCCATCACAAGTTCATACAACGCTCAATTTTCTCTTACACTAAATGATCTAACACTTTTAGAAGCAATTTTTATTGCCTTATTGCATCGATGACAACTTACTTGAAGAATCTTACTCAATCCATAGGTAGGTATGGTGGACTCTTGAAAATAAGATTTAGGTTTACGGGTTTTTGGATGCACAAGTAGTTCTCTACTTAGTGCGGAATTTTTGGCTAGCAAAGATGGGGGGCAAGCACCACATGTTGAAGGGTCTATGACAATATAACTTCTATGTGAATATGAACAAACATAAATCATTACGTTGTCTTCCTTGTCCAACGTCAATAATTTTGGCATATAATATTTTGATGGGGGCTCACAATCACAAAAGATTTCCAAGATAGTGTATTTTCATGTGAAAGTTCTCTTCCTTCTACTAATCATTCGGGAATTGCTTGTATGACCAATATTGTGATTGTCAAGCCTCAAAAGATTTCACTTTCTAAACCCAATGTGAAGCTACCACTAGGCATGATATGGACATATAATTTTAACTTCATTACATTCGATTTATTCAACAATTTACTCATAGGATATAAGTGAAGCACAAGAGTAAATGACAAGCTACTCCAAAAAGATATAAGTGAAGATCAATCGAGTAGTAAAGTAAATGGGTAGCTATTTGAGGAATCTCTCTTATTTAAAAACTTTCAGATATAAGTATTTTGTTAAAACAGCAAGCAAAACAAAACAAAATGACATTCGAAGAAAAACACAAATCATGTGACGAATGAAAACATAGCTCCAAGTAAGGTTACCGATAATGTTGGAGACGAAAGAGGTGATGCCTTCTGGGGCATCCTCAAGCTTAGTTGCTTGGATCTTCCTTGAATATTACCTTGGAGTGATTTTGTCATCCCCAAGCTTAGGGTCTTGTCACTCCTTATTCTCCTCATATTGACATCTCACCCAAAACTTGAAAACTTCAATCACACAAAACTTAACCGAACTTCATGAGATAGTTTAGTATGATAAAGAGCAAACCATGTCACTTTGGCACTGTCAAAGACAAGATTCATAATTGTTCCCACACAATACCTATTGTACCTTATCATTTCCATAATTTATATTGAGCAACATAAGCCATAGAAACTAGGAAACAAGCAAACTATGCATCGAAAACAGAATTTGTCAAAAACAGAACAGTCTGTAACGATCTGCAGAATAACCACACTTGTGCTACTCCAAAAATTCTGAAACATTAGGACAACGTAGAGAATTTGCATAACAATCATCTGTAAAAAAAATCAGAATTTTATCTTCTTCCAGTGAATTTAAACAATTCTGTTTCTGGAAGCAAAAGTTTCTGTTTTTGCACAGATTCAAGTCAACTATCATCCACACTATCCCAAAGGCTTTACTTGGCACTTTATTGAAATAAAAGCAATAAAACATGATTACTACAGTAGCATAATCATGTGAACACACAAAAACAGTAGGTAAAAGTTTTGGGTTGTCTCCCAACAAGCGCTTTTCTTTAATGCCTTTTAGCTAGGCATGATGATTTCAATGATTCTCGCATAAAAGATAAGGATTGAAACATAACAAGAGCATCATGAATCATAAGTTCCTCTCTCATAATAATTTCCAGTAGCATCATGAATAGATTCATCAATATAACCATCACATAAAGTATTCTTTTCATGATCCACAAGCATAGAAATTTTATTACTCTCCACATGAGAAAATTTCTTCTCATTCACAATGGTGGGAGTATCATATGAAACTCGAATACTATAAATTTCTTCCACATTAAAAGAGTAATGTTCAGTAAAAGTATATTCTAAATTATGACAATAATTATCACTACTTTTTATAACATAAGTATCATCACAATAATCATCATAAGTAGCAACTTTGTTCTCATCATAGATAGGAGGCATGCAATCATCATAGCAAATTTGATCATTCAAAGTAGGGGGACTAAAAAGATCATCTTCATTAAACATAGCATCCCCAAGCTTGGGACAAACATTAATTGCAACAAATAAATTCTCAAACATGTCATTCTCATCAAAATAGCATCCCCAAGCTTGTGACATGGCATATCATAAGCATAATCACTCTCATCATTAAAAGTATGGATAGCACCAACGGTGTAACAATTGCTATCATCATAATTTCCCAAGTTGGTGCCAAAAATATTTCCAAGATTATAAGAAGTATCATTATCTTCTCAATCATAATCATCACAACAAGCAATAGGCATAATGAAATCATTATCAATAATGCACTCGGACATTGTGCCATAAGACATAGAAGCAATATCATCATCAAGTTCATCATCTTCCACAATTATTTTTGATTCATTTTCATGAGGCACAACAATAATAGGAGCAACATTATTTGGGGGAGATACCCTTTTACCTCTATTCTTTCTTCTTTTCTTCTTCTTCACCACATCATGTGTGGGTTTAATTAATTTTTTCAAGCTTCTTATTGATGAGATTGGTTGAATAGGGAGCTCCTCCTCGTCACCTATTTCATCATGAGAGACAATAGGAGGGAAAGTGGAAATCTTTACCCTTTCATTAGTATTCCTTTTATATTGTATTGGTTTTCCCACTTTCTATAGTTGGCAATATAAGCATTCTCATTGCAATTTACCATGCAAAACATATAGATATCCTTTAGATTAGTTTCAATGTCGTCCGTGAGAATGAATATTTCAAACCAACTATTTTTATGTGTCAATTCTTCACTCCCCAAAAATAGACAAAGCTCATTATAAAGTTCAAGGGTGATCAAATTATTACAATATTTGGCCATGATTCGATCATGAAAATTTTTGCATTGGAAATTAAGATGACCAACCTTATTGCAAAGTTCACAAGTAATAGGACAAAGAGAGCATAATTTTGTAGCAATTTCATCTATCTCTTTGAGCAAAGAATTGGTTCTATCATGTTTATGCTTCTTACAAAATCTATCTTCCCTATAAGGCATGTCTTCACAAACTTTATGCACTCCACAAAAATTGACATGCTTATAAGAAACATGTTTGTCATGACTTGTGCAATCATCATTAGCATTTTGGATATTCAAAGAATTCATACTAACAACATTGCAATCATGCTCATCATTCAAATATTTTGTGCCAAACATTTTATTGACTTCTTCTTCTAACAATTGAGCACAATTTTCCGATCATCATTTTCAAGAAAGGTATTATAAAGATGATCAATAATATGATGCAACCTTAATTCCATTTTTATGTAGTTTTCTTTTATAAGCCAAACTAGTGATAAAACAAGAAACTAAAAGATTCAATTGCAAGATCTAAATATATACCTTCAAGCACTCACCTGCCCGGCAACGACGCCAGAAAAGAGCTTGATGTCTACTACACAACTTGTTCTTGTAGACTCGTGTTGGGCCTCCAAGCGCAGAGCTTTGTAGGACAGTAGCAAATTTCCCTCAAGTGGATGACCTAAGGTTTATCAATCCGTGGGAGGCGTAGGATGAAGATGGTCTCTCTCAAACAACCCTGCAACCAAATAATAAAAAGTCTCTTGTGTCCCCAACACACCAAATACAATGGGAATTTGTATAGGTACACTAGTTCGGCGAAGAGATGGTAATAAAAGCTTAGTAATGATAGTAGATATTGATTTTTGTGATAGGAACAATAAAAAACAGCAAGGTAGCAATTGATAAAACGGAGCACAAACGGTATTGCAATGCTTGAAAATGAGGCCTAGGGTCCGTACTTTCGCTAGTGCAATCTCCCAACAATGCTAATATAATTGGATCATATAACCATCCCTCAACGTGCGATAAAGAATCACTCCAAAGTTCCTATCTAGCGGAGAACATAAGAAGAAATCGTTTGTAGGGTACGAAACCACCTCGAAGCTATTCTTTCCGATCATCTATCCAAGAGTTCGTACTAAAATAACACCAAATAATTTCAGATTCATAATACTCAATCCAACACAAAGAACCTCAAAGAGTGCCCCAAGATTTCTACCGGAGAAACAAAGACAAGAACATGCATCAACCCCTATGCATGGATTACCCCAATGTCACCTCTGGAATCCGCGAGTTGAGTGCCAAAACATATATCAAGTGAATCAATATGATACCCCATTGTCACCACGAGTATTCATATTGAAGACATATATCAAGTGCTCTTAAATTCATAAAAGTATTCAATCCGATAAAACGAAATCTCAAAGGGAAAACTCAATTCATCACAACAAGATAGAGAGGGGAAACACCATATGATCTGACTATATTAACAAAGCCCGTGATACATCAAGATCGTGACATCTCAAGAACACGAGAGAGAGAGAGAGAGAGAGAGAGAGAGAAATTAAACACATAGCTACTGGTACAAACCCCCAGCCCCGAGGGTGGACTACTCCCTCCTCATCATGGGGATGATGAAGATGGCCACCGGTGATGATTCCCCCCTCTGGCAGGGTGCAGGAACGGGATCTAGATTGGTTTTACGTGTCTACAGAGCCTTGTGGTGGCGGAACTTCTGATCTAGGGTAACCCCGAGGGTTTTTGGAATATTTGAGAATTTATAGGGCGAAGAGGGGGTGCAGGAGGCCACCGAGGTGGGCACAACCCACCTGGGCGCGCCTGGGCCCATAGGCGCGCCCTGGTGGGTTGTGCCCCCTCAGGGCACCCCCCAGGTGCTTCTCTGGCCCACTGGATGTCTTCTGGTCCATAAAAAATCCACAAAAAGTTTCGCGGTGTTTGGACTCCGTTTGATATTGATTTCCTGCTATGTAAAAAACAAGCAAAAAACAACAACTGGCACTGGGCACTGGGTCAATAGGTTAGTCCCAAAAAATGATATAAAGTTGCTATAAAATGATTGTAAAACATCCAAGAATGAAAATATAACAGCATGAATACTTCATAAATTATAGATACGTTGGAGACGTATCAGGGCCCCAGCGCTTCGTTTATTTCTCTGGTGCTCAGGGTCTGCGCCTGGCTTTGTACAAAGGGTTACATGCAACATCGGCAAGGCTTGTACAGACGGGTGGCTGCCGGGTAGGGCCCGACAGCCACGCCTTACGGGTAGAACTTACGGAGATGCTCAATGTTTCGTGAGTTTTGCAACTGAATGCCATCTCCAGTCTCTGGATGGACTGCACCGGGTCTGGTGACTCGTACTACCCGGTAAGGGCCTTCCCACTTCGGCGTCAACTTGTTTGTACCCTTGGCATACTGAACACGCCTAAGGACAAGGTCGCCTTCCTCAAAGCTCCGGGCATGAACCCTGTGGCTGTGATAGCGACGCAGGGCTTGCTGGTAGCGTGCAGCACGCGTAGCAGCCCGGAAACGGTTCTTCTCAAGTAGCACAGCGTCGTCACGCCGGTGCTATTCTTGCGCTACTTCATCGTAGGTAAGCACTCGAGGTGATCCGTATATGAGTTCCATGGGGATCACTGCTTCTGCCCTATATACTAGGGAGAAGGGAGTCTGGCCGGTAGCTCGATTTGGTGTTGTACGGAGGGACCAAAGAACCACCGGCAGCTCATCGATCCATCGCCTGCCACACTTCTGCAGCTTGTCAAATGTTCTTGTCTTGAGTCCTCGCAGCACTTCAGCGTTCACCCTCTCAGCTTGTCTGTTGCTTCTGGGATGGGCAACAGAGGCAAATGAGATCTTGCTTCCGAGGGCATGAACGTATTGCATGAAGGCGCGGCTTGTGAATTGGTGCCATTGTCGGTGATGATTCTGGCGGGTACTCCAAAGCGGCACACCAATCCTTTCAAGAACTTGATAGCTGACTTTGCGGTCACCTTCATCACGGGCTCCACTTCCGGCCACTTTGTAAACTTGTCGATTGCAACATACAAGAATTCAAAGCCCCTGGTAGCACGGGGGAAGGGGCCCAAGATGTCGAGCCCGCAAACCAAAAATGGCCATGACAAAGGGATCGTTTGGAGAGCTTGAGTAGGCGGATGGATATTCTTGGAGTGGAACTGGCAGGCTTCACACTTGGTGACTAGCTCAATTGCATCTTGGAGGGTTGTGGGCCAGTAGCCCCCCCCCCCCCCCCCCCCCCCCCCCCCCCCCCCCCCCCCCCCCCCCCCCCCCCCCCCCCCCCCCCCCCCCCCCCCCCCCCCCCCCCCCCCCCCCCCCCCCCCCCCCCCCCCCCCCCCCCCCCCCCCCCCCCCCCCCCCCCCCCCCCCCCCCCCCCCCCCCCCCCCCCCCCCCCCCCCCCCCCCCCCCCCCCCCCCCCCCCCCCCCCCCCCCCCCCCCCCCCCCCCCCCCCCCCCCCCCCCCCCCCCCCCCCCCCCCCCCCCCCCCCCCCCCCCCCCCCCCCCCCCCCCCCCCCCCCCCCCCCCCCCCCCCCCCCCCCCCCCCCCCCCCCCCCCCCCCCCCCCCCCCCCCCCCCCCCCCCCCCCCCCCCCCCCCCCCCCCCCCCCCCCCCCCCCCCCCCCCCCCCCCCCCCCCCCCCCCCCCCCCCCCCCCCCCCCCCCCCCCCCCCCCCCCCCCCCCCCCCCCCCCCCCCCCCCCCCCCCCCCCCCCCCCCCCCCCCCCCCCCCCCCCCCCCCCCCCCCCCCCCCCCCCCCCCCCCCCCCCCCCCCCCCCCCCCCCCCCCCCCCCCCCCCCCCCCCCCCCCCCCCCCCCCCCCCCCCCCCCCCCCCCCCCCCCCCCCCCCCCCCCCCCCCCCCCCCCCCCCCCCCCCCCCCCCCCCCCCCCCCCCCCCCCCCCCCCCCCCCCCCCCCCCCCCCCCCCCCCCCCCCCCCCCCCCCCCCCCCCCCCCCCCCCCCCCCCCCCCCCCCCCCCCCCCCCCCCCCCCCCCCCCCCCCCCCCCCCCCCCCCCCCCCCCCCCCCCCCCCCCCCCCCCCCCCCCCCCCCCCCCCCCCCCCCCCCCCCCCCCCCCCCCCCCCCCCCCCCCCCCCCCCCCCCCCCCCCCCCCCCCCCCCCCCCCCCCCCCCCCCCCCCCCCCCCCCCCCCCCCCCCCCCCCCCCCCCCCCCCCCCCCCCCCCCCCCCCCCCCCCCCCCCCCCCCCCCCCCCCCCCCCCCCCCCCCCCCCCCCCCCCCCCCCCCCCCCCCCCCCCCCCCCCCCCCCCCCCCCCCCCCCCCCCCCCCCCCCCCCCCCCCCCCCCCCCCCCCCCCCCCCCCCCCCCCCGGCCATGATGAGGCCAAAAATCAACTTTTGCACGCCAGAGTACCTTGACCTACCCCCTGCAGCAGGGAGCTGATGAAGTACACTGGCCGCTGCACCACCTTCTTGTTTGCCACGGCTTTAGGACTACTACTGTCAGTTTGCCCTGCTCCTCCCTGATCTGTACCCAACCTTGTCGTGACTTGTTCAAATCCTTCTCCGGGGAGGACAGTAGCTGCGGTTGCTCCTTCGTCTACTTCTCGCTGCACCACCAACGCTGCACTAACCACTTGATTGGTTGCCGCTAAGTATAGCAACAACGACTCTTGTGGTTTTAGGAGCGACCAAGGTGGGAGCAGAGGAAAGATAGGCTTTTCAAGTCCCGCAGCGCTGCTTTTGTCTCCGAGGTCCATCTCACTGGTCCTGCCTTCTTCAAGATCTTGAAGAACGGCAAGGCATGCTCTGCAGACTTGGAAATGAACCTACTCAGCGCGGCAACACATCCAGTTAACCGCCTCACGTCCTTGACTGTCTTGGGTGCTTGAATCTGCTCGATCGCTCTGATCTTGTCGGGGTTGGCCTCTATCCCTTGGTGAGACACAAAGAAGCCAAGTAGCTTGCCAGAGGGAACGCCAAACACACATTTCTTAGGGTTTAACTTCAAGTTGATCTTGCGCAGGTTTGCAAAGGTCTCTTCCAAGTCCTGAATGAGCATTCATCTGTCCTTGGTCTTGACCACTATATCATCCATGTAAACTTCTATATTCCTGTGCAGCTGAGGCTCAAACCCAATTTGCACTGCCCTTGCAAAAGTGGATCCAACGCTCTTTAACCCGAAGGGCATCCGTATGAAGCAGTACGTGCCACATGGGGTTATGAACGCGGTCTTCTCCTCGTCTTCCTTGGACATGAATATCTGATGGTATCCTGAGTATGCATCCAAAAAGGAAAGAAAATCACACCCGGAGGTGGAATCCATAATCTGATCGATGCGCGGCAAGGGGAAAGGGTCCTTTGGGCAGGCCTTGTTCAGGTCTGTGAAGTCTATGCAAAGCCTCCATTTCCCATTTGCCTTGTGCACCACCACTGGATTTGCGAACCACGTTGGATGCAACACTCCTCTGACCAAACCAGCTGCTTCAAGTTTCTTCATCTCTTCGGCAATGAATTGTTGCCGTTCCAAAGCTTGCTTTCTAACCTTCTGCTTGACGGGCCGGGCATGAGGGCAGACAGCAAGGTGGTGCTCGATTGCCTCCCCGGGAATGCCGGGGATGTCAGATGGTTGCCAAGAAAACACATCGACATTTGCCCGCGGGAAGGAAATGAGCACGCTTTCCTATTTGTCATCAAGGGTGGAGCTGATGGTGAATGTACCATCAGTGCCATCCAGCCTTGCCGGGACCTTCTTTATGGCAGGTGAAGCAACCTTTGATCTTCGATCTCTTGCTAGTTGAACTCTCTAGCAAGTCATCGATGGGTGTAGTGCACTCCGGAGAGGCGCGCTTCCCGGATTCCTTGCCGGCATCTCTGCTAGCATTCTTTCCTTTCTTGTCTTCCTTGGCGGGAGCTGCAGCTTCAGCGGCCTCGGCAGCTACCGCATCCTGGTACATCTTATCCACGCATATGATCGCATCTTTCTTGTCTGACGAGATGGAAATGATGCCCATTGGCCCTGGCATTTTCAGAGTGTTGTAGGCATAGTGGGATGCCGCCATGAATTCCGCTAGAGCTGGACGGCCAAGAATCCCACTGTACGGCAAGGGAAGCTCGACCACGTCAAACACAACCCTCTCGGTCTGTGACCTTGGAACTGTCACCGTTGCCCTGCTCTTCCTTATCTCGATCTGCGTCTAACCTTGCCGGGATGGGTTCACTTTCCTCTCCAGAGGGGACGGCGGTGGCGACTGCTGCTTCATCTACCTCCCGCTATGCCACCAGCGCCGCGCTAATCACTTGATTGGTCGCCGCTAAATATAGCAGCAACGGCTCTTGTGGTTTAGGACCGACTAAGGTGGGAACAGAGGAAAGGTAGGTCTTCAAATCTTGTAGTGCAGCGTCTACCTCCAGGGTCCACTCCACGGGCCCTGCCTTCTTCAAGATTTTGAAGAATGGCAGGGCGCGCTCGGCGGACTTGGAAATGAACCTGCTCAGCACGGCAACACATCCGGTCAAACGCCTCACGTCTCTAACTGTCTTGGGTGCTTGAATTTGCTCAATCACCTTGATCTTGTCCGGGTTGGCCTCTATCCCCCGGTGGGATATGAAGAAGCCAAGTAGCTTGCCAGAAGAAATGCCAAACACATAGTTCTCCGGGTTTATCTTCAAGTTGATCTTGCGTAGATTTGCAAAGGTCTCTTCCAAGTCCTGAATGAGAGTCATCCTCTCCTTGGTTTTGACCACTATATCATCCATGTAGGCTTCAATATTCCTGTGCAGCTGGGACTCACAACCAATCTGTACTGCTCTTGCAAAAGTGGACCCAGCGCTCTTTAACCCAAAGGGCATCTGTACAAAACAGTACGTGCCGCGTGGGGTTATGAACGCAGCCTTCTCTTCATCTTCCTTGGACATGAAGATCTAGTGGTATCTGGAGTAGGCATCCAGGAAGGAAAGCAGATCACACCCAGAGGTGGAATCCACAATCTGGTCGATGCGTGGCAAGAGGAATGGGTCCTTCGGGCATGCTTTATTTAGATCCGTGAAATCTATGCAAAGCCTCCATTTCCCATTTGCCTTGCGCCCCACCACTGGGTTTGCTAACCACGTTGGATGCAATACTCCTCTGGCCAGACCAGCAGCCTCAAGTTTCTTGATCTCCTCAGCAATAAACTATTGCCGCTCCAAAGCTTGCTTCTAGACCTTCTGCTTGACGGGCCGGGCATGTGGGCAGACACCAAGGTGGTGCTCGATTACCTCCCTGGGAACACCGGGGATGTCAGATGGTTGCCAGGCAAACACATCGACATTCGCCCGCAGGATGGTAATGAGCGCGCTTTCCTATTTGTCATCAAGGGTGGCACTCATAGTAAATGTACCATCAGAACCAGCTAGCCCTGTCGGGACCTTCTTCACAGCAGGTGCAACAGGCTTGGATCTCTTGCTATTGGAACTCTCCGGCAAGTCATCAACAGGCGCAGCGCACTCCAAAGAGGTGCGCTTCCCGGATTCCTCGCTGGCATCCTTGCTAGCTTTCTTCCTTTTCTTGTTTTCCTTTTCGGGAGCAATAGCTTCTGTGGCCTCTGCAGCGACTGCTTCCCGGTACATCTTGTCCAAGCATATGATTGCGTCTTTCTTGTCTGATGGAATGGAAATGACGCCTATTGGCCCTGGCGTCTTCAGAGTGTTGTAGGCATAGTGGAATGCCGCCATGAATTTGGCCAGGGCTGGGCGACCAAGGATTCCACTGTACGACAGGGGGAGGTCAACCACATCAAACACGATCTTCTCAGTCCGGTAGTTTCCCCCCCCCCCCCCCCCCCGGCCCCACCGTCAACCAACATCTTTGTGACCTTGAGGTTGCGGATCGTTGGTGAAACCAACAATGGCAAACACCCTACCGCGGTGGTGCAGTCAGGGTGATCCTCCTCGTCAAAGATGATGGGCGTGCAGGACCACTTGAGTGGCTTCCGAGAATCTGCCGCTGTCTCCACGGCATTGACCTCACACGCCCACTGTTTAAGTTGGCGGTGAGAGGAGTGCAAGGACGCACCCCCGTCAATGCATAGGGCGTCAATGGCTTTTTGGAACTCCTGCTCGCTGGTTTCCTCTTCATCTCCTTCATCACTCTCGTCATCGCATTCCTTCTTCTCACAGCCTCTGGCGGGTTTCCCTTGATACTGAGGAGCCTTGCCGGGGCGACCTGCTCTACCGCCTCGGCCCTTCCCGCCAATGCCATCTTGGTCTTTCTCCTTGTCGCGCTTCTCGTACTTAGCCCTCTGCTTCTTGACGAGTTGCTCAACGTGATGACACTCCTGAAGATCGTGGCCCTTGGTCTGATGGATCTTGCAGTACAGCCCGTCACCCTTCCCAGCCTTCTCGGCAGCCGCAACTTCCCGGCAATCAGTGCACGCGGCAACTTCCTTGCCGGGAGCCTCGGTCTTGGCCTTCTTGCCGATACTTGGGGTGCTCGACCCTTCAACAGCCAGCACTGCTTTGTCCTTGCGCTTCTTGTTGTGTTTCTTGTTCTTCTTCTTCTGACTAGTGGTGTCGTCGTCGTCCTCTGAGTCAACGTCGACACCATCCTCTTCACCGGGGAGTCACCTCCCTTCCTCTACTTGGGCACACTTATCCACCAGAGTGTACAATTCATTCACAGTCTTGGGCAACCGGACGTTCATCTTGGAACGTATCCTGCGGTTGCGCATGTTAGACTGGAACGCAGCTATCACGGATGCCGGGTGGATGTCTGGAATGTTCCTGTGCACCCGGCTGAACCTCTGCATGTACTTTTGCAAACTTTCTCCTTCCTTCTGAGGGAGGAGCTCCAAGTCGCTGGGCCGCCCTGGTTCTTGATGGCCGCCCGTGAAGGCGCCAACAAACTCATGTCACAGGTCAGCCCAGGTCAAGATGGAGTTTTCCGGAAAGTGCATCAGCCACGGACTCACTTTTGGCTTGAGTGCCAAAGGGAAGTAGTTGGCGAATAACTTATCGTCTCTTCCCTCGGCAGCTTGCACAACGATGGCGTAGATGCTCAAGAACTCTGCCGGGTTCAGTCTTCCATCGTACTTTTCTAGTATTTCTGGCTTGAACGTGCGTGCAGATGGCCAACGGACTTGCCGTAGCTCGTGAGTGAAGGCGGGGCACCCAACCTCGAAAGGCAGGTACCCGCCTTCACCGGGCATAGGCTCGTCGACGTCCGGGCCGTTGCGCCTATCAGACTGGTGATATGTCTCCAACGTATCTATAATTTTTTATTGTTCCATGCTATTATATTATCTGTTTTAAATGTTTTATATGCATTATTATGCTATTTTATATTATTTTTGGGACTAACTTATTAACCTAGAGCCCAGTTTTTTTTCCTTGTTTTTGAGTTTCGCGGAAAAGGAATACCAAACGTAGTCCAAATGAAATAAAACTTCACGATGATTTTTCTTGGACCAGAAGACACCTCAGGGACTTGGAGTCCAAGCCAGAAGAGCCACGAGGCGGCGGCAAGGGTGGAGGCTGTGCCCCCCTACCTTGTGGCCCCCTCGGGGATCCTCTGACCTAGCTCTTCGTCCTATATATTCACATATATTCCAGAACCCTCAGAGAGAGCCACGAAAACACTTTTCCACCACCGCAACCTTCTGTTCCCATGAGATCCCATCTTGGGGCCTTTTTCGGCAATCTTCCAAAGGGGGATTCGATCACGGAGGGCATTTACATCAACCCTATTGCCCTTTCGATGAAGCGTGAGTAGTTTACCACAGACCTACGGGTCCATAGCTAGTAGCTAGATGGCTTCTTCTCTCTCTTTGATTCTCAATACCATGTTCTCCTCGATGTTCTTGGAGATCTATCCGATGTAATCTTCTTTTGCGGTGTGTTTGTCGAGATCTGATGAATTGTGGATTTATGATCAGCTTATCTATGAATATTATTTGAATCTTCTCTGAATTCTTTTATGCATGGTTTGATATCTTTGTATTTCTCTTTGAATTATCGGTTTGGTTTGGCCAACTAGATTGTTTTTTCTTGCAATGGTAGAGGTTCTTAGCTTTGGGTTCAATCTTGCGTGATTTCACCAAGTGGCAAAGTAGGGGTAGCGAGACACATATTGAATTGTTGCCATCGAGGATAAAAAGATGGGGTTTTCATCATATTGCTTGAATTTATTCCTCTACAGCATGTCATCTTACTTAAGGCGTTACTCCATTATTTATGAAGTTAATACTCTAGATGCATGCTGGATAGCGGTCGATGTGTGGAGTAATAGTAATAGATGCAGGCAGGAGTCGGTCTACTTGACATGGATGTGATGCCTATATGCATAATCATTGCCTTGGATATCGTCATAACTTTGCGCTTTTCTATCAATTGCTCGATAGTAATTTGTTCACCCACCGTATTATTTGCCTTCAAGAGAGAAGCCTCTAGTGAAACACATGGCCCCCGGGTCTATTTTCCATCATATTAATTTCTGGTCTACTATTTTGCAATATTTTATTTTCAGATCTATAAACCAAAAAATCCAAAAATATTTTATCTTTTATTTAGTTTTATATATCTCTATCAGATCTCACCTTTGCAAGTGACCGTGAAGGGATTGACAACCCCTTTATCGCGTTGGGTGCAAGTGTTTGATTGTTTGTGTAGGTGCATCTATTGGGGACTTGCGCGTTTCTCCTACTAGATTGATACCTTGGTTCTTAACTGAGGGAAATACTTATCTCTACTGTGCTGCATCACCCTTTCCTCTTCAAGGGAAAAACTAACGCAAGCTCAAGAAGTAGCAGGAAGAATTTCTGGCGCCGTTGCCGGGGAGATCTACGTCAAGCCTACCAAGTACCCATGATAAACCCTCATCTCTTGCATTACATTATTTGCCATCTGCCTCTCGTTTTCCTCTCCCCCACTTCTAAAACGATTTTCAAAAAGATTTGCCTTTTTATTCGCCCTTCTTCCGTTCGTCTTTTCGCTTGCTTTTTGTTTGCTCGTGTGCTAGATCGTTTGATTTTCTCTCATGGCTAATCCTCCTACCGTTGCTAGCACTCCCGAGAGTGAAGTTCTTAATTTTAAGCAAAGAGAAGGAGAAAATTTAAAAGATGCTTGGTATAGAATTTGCAATGCTCAAAATAGATCTACTCGTAAGCAATCTACTACCGTTCTCCTTCTAAATTTTTATGTGGGTGTTACCCCTTGGAATAGATGTGTTCTAGATACCATTACCGGGGGGAATTTCTTGGGGAGCCATACTTTTGATGCTTATAATGCTTTGATGGATTTGATAGGTCCACCACCTCTTATGGTTAATGAAACTACTTTAACCTTGGAACATGTAATGCAAAGGCTTGATATTATTGAAAATAAAATTGCTACCATAGATCTTATTGAAAACTTGGATAAAAAGATTCATAATCATATTACTCAATATGGATCAAAGGGAGGAGTTGCTTTGAAGAGTCTTAAGGAAAAAGAACCCAAAGTTAATGAGAAGTTGGATCAAGGTTCCACTAGGATTGATAAGTTGGAGAATATTATTACTAACTTGGGTTCCGCTTTTGCTTTCGTTAAAACTAACCCAAATTTGCCTTCCACCAAAGCTACTAAGTTTATTTATGTTCCTAAAAATATAGGTGAATCTTCTAGTGGGGAAAATGAAGATCTTAACATGATAAGTGTTCACCCTCGTTTTCTCAATATCATGAAGGAACCTTTTGTTACGAATGAATTTCTTGATTTCTTACCAAGGAGCACGATTATAAATAAGACTAAAGAACCTCCTATAAGGTCCAAAGGTATAATTGAGGAATTGCATACCAAAGATGACAACATCTAGATCTATGTTTTTATGCCTAGCTAAGGGCGTTAAACAATAGCGCTTGTTGGGAGACAACCCAATTTTATTTTCGTTCTTACTTTTTTGCTTCTGTTTTTTAATAAATAATTCATCTAGCCTCTAGTTAGATGTGTTTTCATGTTTTAATTAGTGTTTGTGCCAAGTAAGACCTTTGGGATGGCTTATGGTGATAGTTGATTTGATCTTGCTGAAAAACAGAAACTTTTGCGCCCAGTTTCAGAATTATTAAAAATCACTCAAGTGTGATAAAATTCTGAATTTTTTACACAAGATTGATATAAAATTGCCTCTGTTGTCCTAAGTTTTCAGAATTTTTGGAGTTACAGAAGTATTCGAAGTTTACCGATTGCTACAGACTATTCTATTTTTGACAGATTATGTTTTCTATGTGTTGTTTGCTTATTTTGATGAATCTATGTGTAGTATCGGGGGGGCGGGGTATGAACCATGGAGAAGTTGGAATACAGTAGATATTACACCAATATAAATAAATAATGAGTTCACAACAGTACCAAAAGTGGTGATTTTATTTTCTTATACTAACGAATCTCATGAGTTTTCTGTTGAATTTTGTGTTGTGAAGTTTTCAAGTTTTGGGTAAAGATTTGTTGGACTATGGAATAAGGAGTGGCAAGAACCTAAGCTTGGGGGATGCCCAAGGCACCCCAAGGTAATATTAAAGGACAACCAAGAGCCTAAGCTTGGGGATGCCCCGGATGGCATCCCCTCTTTTGTCTTCGTCTATCTATAAATTTACTTGAGGCTATATTTTTATTCACCACATGATATGTGTTTTGCTTGGAGCATCTTGTATGAGATGAGTCTTTGATTTTTAGTTTTCCACAATCATCCTTGCTATACACACCTTTTGAGAGGGACACGCATGAATCATGATTTATTAGAATACTCTATGTGCTTCACTTATATCTTTTGAGCTAGGCAATTTTGTTCTAGTGCTTCACTTATATCTTTTTAGAGCACGGCGGTGTCTTTATTTTATAGAATTTGTTGAACTCTCATGCTTCACTTATATTATTTTGAGAGTCTCTCTAAACAGCATGGTAATTTGCTTTGGTTATGAATTTAGTCCTAATATGATGGGCATCCAAGAGGGATATAATAAAAACTTTCATATAAAGTGCATTGAATACTATGTGAAGTTTGATTCCTTATGATTGTTTTGAGATATAAAGATGGTGATATTAGAGTCATGCTAGTGAGTAATTGTGGATTGTAGAAATACTTGTGTTAAAGTTTGTGATTCTCGTAGCATGCACGTATGGTGAACCATTATGTGATGAAGTCGGAGCATGATTTATTTATTGATTGTCTTCCTTATGAGTGGCGGTCGGGGACGAGCGATGGTCTTTTCCTACCAATATATCCCCCTAGGAGCATGCGTGTAGTACTTTGTTTCAATGGCTAATAGATTTTTGCAATAAGTATGTGGGTTCTTCAGGACTAATGTTGAGTCCATGGATTATACGCACTCTCACCCTTCCACCATTGCTAGCCTCTCTAGTACTGCGCAACTTTCGCCGGTGCCTTACACCCACCTTATACCTTCCTCAAAATAGCCACCATACCTACCTATTATGGCATTTCCATAGTCATTCCGAGATATATTGCCATGCAACTTTCACAGTTCCGTTTTATTATGACACGCACCATCATAGTCATATTGCTTTGCATGATCGTAAGATAGCTAGCATGGTGTTTACATGGCTTGTCCATTTTTTGATGTCATTTGCTACGCTAGATCATTGCACTTCCCGGTACACCGCCGGAGGCATTCATATTGAGTCAATTGTTCTAAGTATCGAGTTGTAATTCTTGAGTTGTAAGTAAATAATAGTGTGATGATCTTCATTATTATAGCATTGTCCCATGTGAGGAAAGGATGATGGAAGCTATGATTCCCTCACAAGTAGGGATGAGTCTCCAGACTTTACAAAAAATAAAAGAGGCCAAGAAGCCCACCAATAAAAAAAAATAAAAAATGAGAGAAAAGAGAGAAGGGGCAATGTTACTATCCTTTTTCCACACTTGTGCTTCAAAGTAGCACCATGATCTTCATGATAGAGAGTCTCCTATGTTGTCACTTTCATATACTAATGGGAATTTTTCATTATAGAACTTGGCTTGTATATTCCAATGATGGGCTTCCTCAAATTGCCCTAAGTCTTCGTGAGCAAGCGAGTTGGATGCACGCCCACTTAGTTTCTTTTTGAGCTTTCATAAACTTATAGCTCTAGTGCATCCATTCCATGGCAATCCCTACTCACTCACATTGATATCTATTGATGGGCATCTCCATAGCCCCTTGATACGCCTAGTTGATGTGAGACTATCTCCTTTTTTTTGTCTTATCCACAACCACCATATTCTATTCCACCTGTAGTGCTATATCCATGGCTCACGCTCATGTATTGCGTGAAAGTTGAAAAAGTTTGAGAACATCAAAAGTATGAAACAATTGCTTGGCTTGTCATCGGGGTTGTGCATGATTTAATACTTTGTGTGATGAAGATGGAGCATAGCCAGACTATATGATTTTGTAGGGATAACATTCTTTGGCCATGTTATTTTGAGAAGACATGATTGCTTTATTAGTATGCTTGAAGTAATATCGTTTTTATGTCAATATTAAACTTTTGTTTTGAATCTTATGGATCTGAACATTCATGCCACAATGAAGAAAATCACATGGATAAATATGTTAGGTAGCATTTCACATCAAAAATTATGTTTTTATCATTTACCTACTCAAGGACGATCAGGAATTAAGCTTGGGGATGCTTGATATGTCTCCAACGTATCTATAATTTTTGATTGTTCCATGCTATTATATTATATATTTTGGATGTTTTATATGCATTATTATGCTATTTTATATTATTTTTGGGACTAACTTATTAACCTAGAGCCCAGTGCCAGTTTCTATTTTTTCCTTGTTTTTGAGTTTCGCAGAAAAGGAATACCAAACGGAGTCCAAACGAAATAAAACTTCACGATGATTTTTCTTGGACCAGAAGACACCCAGGGGACTTGGAGTCCAAGCCAGAAGAGCCACGAGGCAGCGGCAAGGGTGGAGGGCGCGCCCCCCTACCTTGTGGCCCCCTCGGGGATCCTCTGACCTAGCTCTCCGTCCTATATATTCACATATATTCCAGAACCCTCAAGGAGAGCCACGAAAACACTTTTCCACCGCCGCAACCTTCTGTTCCCGTGAGATCCCATCTTGGGGCCTTTTTCAGCAATCTGCCGGAGGGGGATTCGATCACGGAGGGCATCTACATCAACCCTATTGCCCTTCCGATGAAGCGTGAGTAGTTTACCACAGACCTACAGGTCCATAGCTAGTAGCTAGATGGCTTCTTCTCTCTCTTTGATTCTCAATACCATGTTCACCTCGATGTTCTTGGAGATCTATCCGATGTAATCTTCTTTTGCGGTGTGTTTTGTCGAGATCCGATGAATTGTGCATTTATGATCAGCTTATCTATGAATATTATTTGAATCTTCTCTGAATTCTTTTATGCATGGTTTGATATCTTTGTATTTCTCTTCGAATTATCGGTTTGGTTTGGTCAACTAGATTGGTTTTTCTTGTAATGCGAGAGGTGCTTAGCTTTGGGTTCAATCTTGCGTGATTTCACCCAGTGACAAAGTAGGGGTAGCGAGACGCGTATTGAATTGTTGCCATCGAGGATAAAAAGATGGGGTTTTCATCATATTTCTTGAGTTTATTCCTCTACATCATGTCATCTTACTTAAGGCGTTACTCCGTTCTTTATGAACTTAATACTATAGATGCATGCTAGATAGCGGTCGATGTGTGAAGTAATAGTAGTAGATGCAGGAAGGAGTCGGTCTACTTGACACGGACGTGATGCCTATATGCATTATCATTGCCTTGGATATCATCATAACTTTGCGTTTTTCTATCAATTGCTCGACAGTAATTTGTTCACCCACCGTATTATTTGCCTTCAAGAGAGAATCCTCCAGTGAAACCTATGGCCCCCGGGTCTATTTTCCATCATATTAGTTTCCGATCTACTATTTTGCAATCTTTTATTTTCAGATCTATAAACCAAAAAACCCAAAAATATTTTATCTTTTATTTAGTTTCATCTATCTCTATCAGATCTCACCTTTGCAAGTGACCGTGAAGGGATTGACAATCCCTTTATCGTGTTGGGTGCAAGTGTTTGATTGTTTGTGTAGGTGCATCTATTGGGGACTTGCGCGTTTCTCTTACTGGATTGATACCTTGGTTCTTAACTGAGGGAAATACTTATCTCTACTGTGCTGCATCACCCTTTCCTCTTCAAGGGAAAAACCAACGCAAGCTTAAGAAGTAGCAACTGGTGGCAGGTTTCGCGACGTCGTTCGATGGTGACGCGTGCGTCTTCCCTCCGCCTGTCTTCCAGGACTCGCCGCTGGTCTCGACGTGCTCAAGGATTGGATGAAGCCATCGATACATCGTCAGGTTCTTGGTCGCGTGGCTCTGGCTGCGGCCCCTCCGCTGGCTGCCGCAGAGGGGATTGCACTGTGGCGGTGGCCCCTTCGGTACGGCCAACACCTTGGGTCGTTCTCGCCGCCTATGGAGGCCGTGACGGGCCCACTCGCTGTGATCCTCCCGCCTCGGCGAAACCAATCAAGCTCTGAATGGTGGCTCTCCACTCATCCATCTGATCGGCCGCCGGTGGGAATCTCAATAGGAGTTGGGCCCGCGCCATGGCCTCCGAAGAAGTGCTCGGCATGGACGATGACGTAGATCATAACGTCGCCTGGCTTCTGACAGTGCCGGTAGTGGCAGCGCCGTGCTCTCGTCGTCGTGAGCCGGTCGCCAGGGTGGCATGGTGACGAGGTGGATGTGCTTGGGGATCGGCGGCTCTGTTCGGTGCATCATCTCGGCCAGCTCGTCCCGGGGGTGGCGCGTGCCCTACAGTCACACCCGCAGCGGGGGCGGCCGGAGGGTTGCGGTTCGCCCCAGAGCGGGCACCATCGCTGTGGTCGCGTCCTTCGGTGGGGTGGAGAGGCGGAGACGGGATAATCTCTCCACCCACACCCTGTGGAGCGTGGCCACTGGGATGTTGTTGGCGCTGTCCTTCTCCGGTGCCTCCTGCTCCCGTTTCGTCCGCAGGGGAGGTGGTGACGACGCCGCCTGCACCGGCCACGTCCCCCATAGCGTCGACGTCCCCGTGCGTCCCCGTAGCCCCCACGGCATCGGCGGCTGCGTGTGAAGGGGCCTTCGAGGTGGACGGGTGAGCTGCAGCACCGGGCTTCTTCTTGGGCACCATGGATGATGAAGTCGTCGATGAAGAAAACGATGATGACGATGACGCGCTGCTTGCACTCTCGAGTTCGCACAAGCACTTCCCCCTACCTAGTGCGCCAAAGATGTCGTGGGAAAACACGGCGACCTATGGGGCCATCAGCCCCTTATGGTTCGGCAGGGGGAAGGGCACATTGCACAAAGAGCGGAGGGCGCAGAGCAGCACGGTAGTGATCACACGAGCAGTTTTTACCCAAGTTTGGGCCACCGCTAGGCATAAACCGTACTCCTGCTTTGGTGGATTGATGAGAGGACCGTGGTGGAGACGCAGCGCTCTAGCCCGGCAGGGTTGCCTCGGGACGAGAGCAGCTACGCGCGTATGAGTGTACAAGAGTCTGAATCCTTTCTAAGGTTGCCACGGCCCTCCTTTTATAGATCAAGGGGTCACCATGATGGCAAATCAGTCATTGCTTATTGATTAGATAGCAAACGGTGCTATCATTCCTAACTCTATAGAAAGGACAAGGCGCATTAAATGCATCGCTTAGTGTCACATCATAGAGTAGCCCGGCAAGCCTTGCCGTGCCGTTTGGCCTCCTTTTCGCCTGCCTGCGTGACACGTCCCTGGACGGGTGTCATTTGGAGGTGATTTCCTTCAGAAATGGCTGCCACGTGCCAAATAACAGCCACTTGGTCACTTGGGGGCTCGACACCGCATCGGTCGGTGACTTGCGTTGCTGTGAGGTGGAGCGGTGGAGCCCTCAGCGTCCCCGGAAAGCTTGTCGGGGTGGTCTTGAAACTTATCTTCGGGGCAAGCTCGACCTCGCCAGGCTCGCCTGCCCGGCAAGGGAGGTTTTACCTTAGTGATATCTTGCTCCTTTGCTTAGCCTTGGTCTTCTTGATCCGCCCTTTGATTTCTCAAAGAGCTGATCTCTTCTGCTTGGTCTGGTCTTGGATGCTGCAACCTTGCCCTTAAGCATGTGTACAGTCTGGCCAACACACCTTGGGCCTCCCCTCCCCTCTGTCGTGGGAGCGGGACGAGGAAGATGACCCTACGGGGGGGCCCGCATGTCAGCGACCCCGCCAGTGAGCCCCGGCGTTTAAGTGGAAACGCACCCGCGTGCACCCACCTCCCCACAGCGAAGACGACCAAACCTGAATACGCCTCCAACATCGCCCCTACACGCGTGCGGCTGATCTCTGGGTCGGCCCAGTGTGCTGCGGTGCTAAACTGCGCCCAGTGCGCGTAATAAGGGTAACTCATTATTCTTTTTCCTTTTCCAGGAATGTTGAAAAATCCATAAACAATTCATTTGAACTCCAAATTTGGTGATTCAAAATCCTAGTAACTCTGTAAATCATGATCTATCTCATGGTGCAGTTTGCAAATTTTTCAAGAAACATTTCCTTCACAATTATTTAGCAAATCCTATTTTTCCATTTCTGTGATAAAATTTAGAGAATCACAGACAACCCATTTTTGATCCAAATGCCATGATTCAAATTCCTAGATACTTCTAAGTTCAAACTTAATTTTGGAACATTTTTCCCAATAATTTCGGCACCACAGCAAATATTGGTCCATTTCTCCATGTATAGACAACTTTGCAAATCCCTAGGAAATTTATTTCAACTCCAAATCAAGTGAAACCAACTCCTAGATGCTTCTAAAATCATGCCTTGTTAAATGGGTGCCCTTAATCATTTTTTAAAATAATATTTCTGTACACTCCTTGCGGATCCATTAATCCCCTGGATTCAATCATATTGAAATGTCCAAAAATCCTCATTGATCCAAATCTAATGAATCCACTTTGGTTATTTTTCATATGACCAAAGTTATCCTAGAAAATTCAAATCCCCATTTTAGAGCACTTTTATTGTTCTGCCTTGTTGTGTTGCTTATTGTGATTGCTTTCGATGATAGTTGACGAAGTAGATGGAGTACTTGGAGATCGACCAGAAGGGATGAAGACCCAGTTGAGCTAGGCAAGCAGCCACTTGACCATTTCTATGAAACCCTTTTTTATGCATGTCATATAGCACTTTATGATTGTTGCATCGGAATCATGATGAGATGGTAACCACTTTGGTGGGTTGCCTTTGTTACTTCCTTGTTGATACTTGCATTGTGCATGACCCTACCTTCCTATGAGGGTTATGCAGGTGGGAGTAGATAGGATTATAAAGAAGTTGCTACGCAAATGGGATGGGTATATGCATGGTGATGGAGACAAAAGCATTTTAAGGACTTTTCGAAAACCCCGTCGGGTGCCACTAATGCCCAAGGGAGATGTTGAGCTAAGTAACCACTTGCTGACGAAGTGGTGTACCGAGGCAAGTGAGTGTGTTGTTTTCGAAAACGGATTGGTTTAAGTTGCGACCGCTACTCCAACCTTACATGTACAACCACACTACCTGTTATGGGGCGGGGCATTATTGATTACCTAGTCCGATGCTGGCATGGTGCCCACATTACTAGTGACGGGGGTGACGTGAGTTCGCTCCCGGGACGGGGTCGTGCTTGGATAGGCGGCCATGACTGTTTTTACAGGGCACCGGACACACCGTTGGTCCATTCGTGTAGGTGTGATGATAAAAAGGGCAGAGTCCCAAGATCCTTCTGTTTATGCATGAGGGTTGTGTACCAACGAGTGGAATCTATGTTAGTGTCGCATAGGGAAAGATAGTGATCAGGTGCTTCCCTGGGTACTTGAGGTACTACGAGATCGTGGATGACACGAATGCTTCCCGGATTCTTGTGGGTAAAGTGTACAACCTCTGTAGAGTGTAGAACTATTCGAATAGCCATGTCCAGGGTCAAGGACAGTTGGATAACCGCTCTTGCGCTACGTCCATTGTTTACGAAACCTGGTGTGTGTGGTTGTGTGGAGAGAACTACTTCAGTCGAGTCGAATGACTTGACATGTGGATTAAACTGGAGGTTATCCAAACTCTATTTATGTTCATATTTGTAACCTTTTCACATGGATATCTGAATTCTTATGATGCATGCTTTACAAGGGACATGTCATTGCACTCAAACTAGCTTTCTGCAAAATTACCTACTTAGAGCTATATCATGCATTGTTGTACCTTGTTCCAAAACATGGGTTGCTTGCGAGTACATTCAAACGTACTCACTGGCTTGTCCCTGGCTATTTACTTGGCCAGCCATGGAAGAGCAGGTATTGAGGAAGAGTTCTTTGGTGACGAACATGTGAGCTAGGACGCTTTCCCGGTCAGAATGCCTGTAGGGTTAAGGCAGATGGCATGAGTACAAGTTATCGACGAAGATTTCCGCTGCGATGTTATACTCAAGACTAGACCATAATGGTCCCATTCGTGTAAGCCGGTATGTAATGGATGTAAACTCTTGATATTCAGTCTGTGGTGTACAGTGAGCATTGATCCTTCGGATCATTGTGCACATGCAATCGGTGGCTTCGACTGTGTAGGTCGGGGTCCCCACAGAGCTAGTATCAGAACCATCCTGACTGTAGGAAGCCTTAGTTAGCATGGACATTAGTTAGGACAAACTATTTTTCCAGACCCTTTAAATCACTTACAAAAAATTCTATATTTCTTACCTCTTCTAAGTTTTCAAAGAAACCGCAAGATTGTGCCTTAGCACTTCCACCATTTTTCTCTTGGCTCTCCTCATCCGCTTTTCAAAATCTTGCAAACGGTTGTTAGTACCCTTATGCCCCCGACCACTGGATTCCTTGTGATCCTCGTGATAACCTGGAATTCGCCCACATCTTTTGGACACAAGGGTGGCGACACCACGACAAGACGACACCAACAAGAGATACCTTCTCGAGGAATGAGGACGTGAAGACCCAGAAGATGGTAACACCATCGACACTGCCCAGGATGATGCACCCTTGGCCTACGATGATCAGGGCGTAAGATATGCAAGATCATGATATACATCATTAATAGAGCAACATTGTCCTTACCGTTGTTGTATCGGCAACCACCGGTGGATGAGAACCTCGCCATTTGGTCCGCCTCATTATAGTGAGCAGGAAAATGGTTCTCTGCATCGCCCGCTCTTGGTGACGATGTTGTCATCAACATGACCGACAGGTTGGACCTCTAGCATGCCTTGTGAATGTCATTGCATAAAGGATTGCCTACCTGGTACCCTCGATGCCTTAGAAGGCAAAAGGGATCGTCGTGATTGATAAGACAACAAAAGACCGAGTCAATGCCAGCTACGAGGAACCACCTTTGCCCCGTCAACTTACCAGATGAGAAGATGTCGGAGTTTCTCCAGGCCCCAACCCGGATCGTTTCATTGAACAACTCCAAGAGACATACCGACACCTGAGGAAGACCCAGAAGACTGCACGTCCTTCTCTCCGAGACATGAAGCCAAACACGACCACTGAGTCCGAGAACCCCTAGGGCCCCTAGGGTAGGATGAGTCGTGTATCCCCTATGCGAAGTTGAGTCCATGTGATGGTTCAGATAGAACCATGATTGCGTGTTGCTTGTTTTTATTTGTTTGTGTTTTGATATAAGACGCCCTTTTTGCCCTAGGCAACAAGTACGCAACTCTATCACTTACCTTATCTTAATGCTTGTCTTTGGCCCTTTCGACACTTGTTTGTTTGCACTTGCACTATATAACCCCCTTTAGGCACCTCCTCTATGCTACTTTTCCCTCTCATCTCTCTCATCAACTGAAGACCAGCAAGACAAGATGCACCAAGGATTCCACCTCGGCAACCAACTAGCACTGAAGACTTTTGCTACAGCCTCGTCGGCCAAGTCAACCACGTAGAGTTGTGTTTATCCCTCAAGATTAGAAGTCCTTCCATAGACCAGCCTAGACCTCACAGGTTACCCCAGCTCGACCCCTTAACCCGGTGCTTAACCAATGGATTTGCAAGAGAACCAGTTGGCTTCAACGATCTTTGCTTAGCACTGTGTTCGTTATGGAACTAGTGATCATAGTGAACAAATGCATTACATTCTTAAGCCAGTACTTGATCCGATGATGCCATAGGGAAGAACGTTTTGAGGATACATGATTAGTAGAATAAGGATTTGACGAGGCTATAATAGATGTCTTGAGGAAGTAGATGAGACCCTTCGGTGGAATACGAGACTTTCATGACGATAGATGAACTTGGTGGATCAAGTTGATAGAGTAGCATAATTTACTTCTCCCTTGAGCAAATTGGGTTTAGTAGGACAATTATGACCTCAAGATGAGATTCTTGGAGGAATAAGAATTTGAGTTGATCAGATGATATCAATAGGAGATTGTTGACATTACGATAATGACTTGGGGGAACAGGTAGGAATTCTCGTAGGATATGAGATTTGGATTAAATAGGTCATCCTAGTGGAGTACAGAGGCTGAGTAAGTCTACATGATTCGGAGTAAATTGGACTTAGACTGATGATCTCGATCATGATACCATGTTTCTCAATGGATAATAAACTAGGAGATTGGATTATTTGTCAGAGTTGATTTGGGGATACTTATAAACTTGACATTGGAATTTATGTGATCACGATAATGGAAATTGGTGGACTGACTATAGTAAGGACAACCCTTTCAATGATTTGGGAATTATAGGAACTCTAGAAGATTAGGTGGAACCCCATCAATATTGGATATATAGGAGTAATGGATCATGTAGTGACTGAGAGAATTAACAGGTCGTTGGAGTTGATTCATAGTAAGGAAACAAGATCTTTGAGTGGTATACGAAGTGTTTCCTTAGGATAGAGATGCACTATCATGGACCTTGGAAGAATAGGCTGGGTACTTGGATTGTGATGTTTAATTCAAGCTTAGCAGCTTGTATGTTCTATCCATGGATTTTTACATGAGGATAATGATACGTCTCCAATGTATCTATAATTTTTTATTGTTCCATGCTATTATATTATCTGTTTTGGATGTTTAATGGGCTTTATTATGCACTTTTATATTATTTTTGGGACTAACCTATTAACCGAAGGCTCAGTGCAAATTGCTGTTTTTTTGCCTATTTCAGTGTTCCGCAGAGAAGGAATATCAAACGGAATCCAAACGGAATGAAACCTTCGCGAGGATCGTTTTTGGAACAAACGCAATCCAGGAGACTTGGAGTGGACGTCATGGAAGCAACAAGGCGGCCACGAGGCAGGGAGGCGCGCCCCCCACCCTCGTGGGCCCCTCGTAGCTCCACCGACCTACTTCTTTCGCCTATATATACTCATATACCCTGAAAACATCCAGGAGCACCACGAAACCCTATTTCCCCCCCCCCCCCCCCCCCCCCCCCCCCCCCCCCCCCCCCCCCCCCCCCCCCCCCCCCCCCCCCCCCCCCCCCCCCCCCCCCCCCCCCCCCCCCCCCCCCCCCCCCCCCCCCCCCCCCCCCCCCCCCCCCCCCCCCCCCCCCCCCCCCCCCCCCCCCCCCCCCCCCCCCCCCCCCCCCCCCCCCCCCCCCCCCCCCCCCCCCCCCCCCCCCCCCCCCCCCCCCCCCCCCCCCCCCCCCCCCCCCCCCCCCCCCCCCCCCCCCCCCCCCCCCCCCCCCCCCCCCCCCCCCCCCCCCCCCCCCCCCCCCCCCCCCCCCCCCCCCCCCCCCCCCCCCCCCCCCCCCCCCCCCCCCCCCCCCCCCCCCCCCCCCCCCCCCCCCCCCCCCCCCCCCCCCCCCCCCCCCCCCCCCCCCCCCCCCCCCCCCCCCCCCCCCCCCCCCCCCCCCCCCCCCCCCCCCCCCCCCCCCCCCCCCCCCCCCCCCCCCCCCCCCCCCCCCCCCCCCCCCCCCCCCCCCCCCCCCCCCCCCCCCCCCCCCCCCCCCCCCCCCCCCCCCCCCCCCCCCCCCCCCCCCCCCCCCCCCCCCCCCCCCCCCCCCCCCCCCCCCCCCCCCCCCCCCCCCCCCCCCCCCCCCCCCCCCCCCCCCCCCCCCCCCCCCCCCCCCCCCCCCCCCCCCCCCCCCCCCCCCCCCCCCCCCCCCCCCCCCCCCCCCCCCCCCCCCCCCCCCCCCCCCCCCCCCCCCCCCCCCCCCCCCCCCCCCCCCCCCCCCCCCCCCCCCCCCCCCCCCCCCCCCCCCCCCCCCCCCCCCCCCCCCCCCCCCCCCCCCCCCCCCCCCCCCCCCCCCCCCCCCCCCCCCCCCCCCCCCCCCCCCCCCCCCCCCCCCCCCCCCCCCCCCCCCCCCCCCCCCCCCCCCCCCCCCCCCCCCCCCCCCCCCCCCCCCCCCCCCCCCCCCCCCCCCCCCCCCCCCCCCCCCCCCCCCCCCCCCCCCCCCCCCCCCCCCCCCCCCCCCCCCCCCCCCCCCCCCCCCCCCCCCCCCCCCCCCCCCCCCCCCCCCCCCCCCCCCCCCCCCCCCCCCCCCCCCCCCCCCCCCCCCCCCCCCCCCCCCCCCCCCCCCCCCCCCCCCCCCCCCCCCCCCCCCCCCCCCCCCCCCCCCCCCCCCCCCCCCCCCCCCCCCCCCCCCCCCCCCCCCCCCCCCCCCCCCCCCCCCCCCCCCCCCCCCCCCCCCCCCCCCCCCCCCCCCCCCCCCCCCCCCCCCCCCCCCCCCCCCCCCCCCCCCCCCCCCCCCCCCCCCCCCCCCCCCCCCCCCCCCCCCCCCCCCCCCCCCCCCCCCCCCCCCCCCCCCCCCCCCCCCCCCCCCCCCCCCCCCCCCCCCCCCCCCCCCCCCCCCCCCCCCCCCCCCCCCCCCCCCCCCCCCCCCCCCCCCCCCCCCCCCCCCCCCCCCCCCCCCCCCCCCCCCCCCCCCCCCCCCCCCCCCCCCCCCCCCCCCCCCCCCCCCCCCCCCCCCCCCCCCCCCCCCCCCCCCCCCCCCCCCCCCCCCCCCCCCCCCCCCCCCCCCCCCCCCCCCCCCCCCCCCCCCCCCCCCCCCCCCCCCCCCCCCCCCCCCCCCCCCCCCCCCCCCCCCCCCCCCCCCCCCCCCCCCCCCCCCCCCCCCCCCCCCCCCCCCCCCCCCCCCCCCCCCCCCCCCCCCCCCCCCCCCCCCCCCCCCCCCCCCCCCCCCCCCCCCCCCCCCCCCCCCCCCCCCCCCCCCCCCCCCCCCCCCCCCCCCCCCCCCCCCCCCCCCCCCCCCCCCCCCCCCCCCCCCCCCCCCCCCCCCCCCCCCCCCCCCCCCCCCCCCCCCCCCCCCCCCCCCCCCCCCCCCCCCCCCCCCCCCCCCCCCCCCCCCCCCCCCCCCCCCCCCCCCCCCCCCCCCCCCCCCCCCCCCCCCCCCCCCCCCCCCCCCCCCCCCCCCCCCCCCCCCCCCCCCCCCCCCCCCCCCCCCCCCCCCCCCCCCCCCCCCCCCCCCCCCCCCCCCCCCCCCCCCCCCCCCCCCCCCCCCCCCCCCCCCCCCCCCCCCCCCCCCCCCCCCCCCCCCCCCCCCCCCCCCCCCCCCCCCCCCCCCCCCCCCCCCCCCCCCCCCCCCCCCCCCCCCCCCCCCCCCCCCCCCCCCCCCCCCCCCCCCCCCCCCCCCCCCCCCCCCCCCCCCCCCCCCCCCCCCCCCCCCCCCCCCCCCCCCCCCCCCCCCCCCCCCCCCCCCCCCCCCCCCCCCCCCCCCCCCCCCCCCCCCCCCCCCCCCCCCCCCCCCCCCCCCCCCCCCCCCCCCCCCCCCCCCCCCCCCCCCCCCCCCCCCCCCCCCCCCCCCCCCCCCCCCCCCCCCCCCCCCCCCCCCCCCCCCCCCCCCCCCCCCCCCCCCCCCCCCCCCCCCCCCCCCCCCCCCCCCCCCCCCCCCCCCCCCCCCCCCCCCCCCCCCCCCCCCCCCCCCCCCCCCCCCCCCCCCCCCCCCCCCCCCCCCCCCCCCCCCCCCCCCCCCCCCCCCCCCCCCCCCCCCCCCCCCCCCCCCCCCCCCCCCCCCCCCCCCCCCCCCCCCCCCCCCCCCCCCCCCCCCCCCCCCCCCCCCCCCCCCCCCCCCCCCCCCCCTCCAAATTTGAGCAATTCTACATTGCCAACTGTCTCCTTTTGATCTCAAATTTTCTGGACATGCTCTAATCCCCAAATGATGACACTACACCAAGTGGTGTATCAAGGAGAATAGATTTGCATAGCTAGATCTAGGAAAACTCATTTCTGTTGATTTCTAGGGTTTGCCAAAGTTACATTGGCAACTTTCTCTAAATGAGCTCAAAACTTGTGATCAAGCTCATTTGGTCCTATTCACTTCTGCTGAATCTCTTGTCAAGAAGAAATATTTGGCTAGCTCAAAACCAGCACAAACACCTTCTGCTATTTTACCAAAACCACTGTTTTGACCTCACCTTCTACCTCTAGTAAAATTTGCAAGGCCATGGACCAATAATTGAAGGGTGAAATCCTCACTTTCTCTCTCTGGACAACACTACTCTCTCTCTCTCTCTCTCTCTACCCTCTCTCACTCCAGTGCCCCTTTAGAGCATCCAATGCTTCTCCCCCCTAGTTTACACCCCTCTAGACCCCCTAGACACTAAAGGACACGTCCAGGGCACCTAAACAATGTCGTGGCGTGCAGAGCTCGCGCTCTGGAGCACGCTACAGTGCGCCATCGCACTGTAGCTGCTCACTGCCCAACGCCCCGACCACCGCGGGCCTCTCCAGCATGTCTCCTGAGGTTACCTCGGTGTCCGGGACACGGCACGCCGCCGGCCCCCTCCTAACCCTCTCTTCTCTCCCCCCAGCGAGCTCACCCGAGCGCGTCCGTGGATGCTGCCCAAGGTGCACCGTGGCCACGCCCATATAAGGCCACCCCCAGGCCCCTTCTCTACTCCGCTGACTCTCTCTCCCTCCCGCGCATCCTCTGGACCGACCCACTCCTCTTCCTGTGCTCTCCTTGCACCTCCATGGCCGGAGCAATGCCGCCGGCCTCCGCCTAAATTCGCGCCACCGAGATCCCCTCCTCTCCACCCCTTTGTCCCAAAGCATCACCAGCACCACCGCCAACTCGCTCCGTGCCCCATTTTCTCCTCCCTGTGCTTGCCTAGCCGTGCCCAACCTCGACCGAATGCCCGTCTCCCCACAGCGAAGATGGCCCAGCCTGAATACGCCTCCGACATCCCCCCTGCACGCGTGCGGCTGATCTCTATGCCGGCCCAGTGTGCTGCGGTGCTAAACTGCGCCCAGTGCGCATAATAAGGGTAACTCCTTATTCTTTTTCTTTTTCCAGGAATGTTAAAAATCCATAAACAATTCATTTGAACTCCATATTTGGTGATTGAAAATCCTAGTGACTCTATAAATCATGATCTATCTCATGGTGCAGTTTGCAAATTTTTCCAAAAACACTTCCTTCACAATTATTTAGCAAATCCTACTTTCCCATTTCTGTGATAAACTTTAGAAAATCACAGAGAGCCCATTTTTTATCCAAATTCCATGAATCAAATTCCTAGATACTTCTAAGTTCAAAACTTAATTTTGGAACATTTTTCCCAATAATTTCTGCGCCACATCAAATATTGGTCCATTTCTCCATGTATAGCCAAATTTGCAAATCCCTAGGAAATTCATTTCAACTCCAAATCAAGTGAAACCAACTCCTAGATGCTTCTAAAATCATGCCTTGTTAAATGGGTGCCCTTAATCATTGTTAAAAATAATATTTCTGTACACTCCTTGCAGATCCATTAATCCCTGGATTCCATCATATTGAAATGTCCAAACATCCTCATTGATCCAAATCTAATGAACCCACTTTGGTTATTTTTCATATGACCATAGTTATCCTAGAAAAGTCAAATCCCTATTTTTAGAGCACTTCTTTTTTTCTACCTTATTGTGTTGCTTATTGTGATTGCTTTCGACGATAGTTAACGAAGTACACAGAGTACTTGGAGATGGACCAGAAGGGATGAAGGCCTTGTTGAGCCAGGCAAGCAGCCCCTTGAGCATTTCTATGAAACCCTTTTTTTATGCATGTCATATAGCACTTTATTATTGTTGAATCGGAATCATGATGAGATGGTAACCACTTTGGTGGGTTGCCTTAGTTACTTCCTTGTTGATACTTGCATTGTGCATGACCCTACCTTCCTATGAGGGTTATGCGGGTGGGAGTAGATAGGATTCTAAAGAAGTTGCTACGCAAAATGGGACGGGTATATGCATGGTGATGGAGACAAAAGCATTTTAAGGACTTTTCGAAAACCCCGTCGGGTGCCACTAATGCCCGAGGGAGATGTTGAGATAAGTAACCACTTGATGACGAAGTGGTGTACCGAGGCAAGTGAGTGTGTTGTTTTCTAAAACGGATTGGTTTAACTTGCGGCTATTACTCCAACCTTACATGTACAACCACACTACCCCTTATGGGACGGGGCATTATTGATTACCTAGTCCGATGCTGGCATGGTGCCCACATTACTAGTGATGGGGGTGATGTGAGTTCACTCCCGGGACGGGGTCGTGCTTGGATAGGCGGCCATGACTGTTTTTATTGGGCACCGGACACACCGTTGGTCACTTCGTGTAGGTGTGGTGATAAAAAGGGCAGAGTCCCAAGATCTTTATGTTTATACACGAGGGTTGCGTACCAACGAGTGGAATCTATGTTAGTGTCGCCTAGGGCAAGATAGTGATCGGGTGCTTCCCCGAGTACTTGAGGTACTGCGGGATCATGGATGACCTCTGCAGAGTGTAAAAATATTCAAATAGCCGTGTCCACGGTCAAGTACAGTTGGATAACCGCTCTTGGGCTACGTCCATTGTTTATGAAACCTGGTGTGTGTGGTTGTGTGGAGAGAACTACTTGAGCCGAGTTGAATGACTTGACATGTTGATTAAACTGGAGTTGATCCAAACTCTATTTATGTTGATATATGTAACCTGTTCACATGGATATCTGAATTTTTATGATGCATGCTTTACAAGTTGTTAGGACATGTCATTGCACTCAAACTAGCTTTCTGCAAAATTACCTACTTAGAGCTATATTATGCATTGTTGTACCTTGTTCCAAAACATGGGTTGCTTGCGAGTACATTCAAACGTACTCACTGGCTTGTCCCTGGCTATTTACTTGGCCAGGCATGGAAGAGCAGTTATTTGAGGAAGAGTTCTTTGGTGGCGAACATGCGAGCTAGGACGCTTTCCCGGTCAGAATGCATGTAGGGTTAAGGCAGGTGGCATGGTTCCAAGTTATCGACGAAGATTTCCGCTATGATGTTATACTCAAGACTAGACCACAATGGTCCCATTTGTGTAAGCCGATATGTAATGGATGTAAACTCTTGATATTCAATGTGTGGTGTACAGTGAGCATTGATCCTTGGGATCACTGTGCACATGCAACCGGTGGCTTCGACTATGTAAGTCGGGGTCCCCAAAACGAATCACCCTCTCTACAAAACCCGGCTAAAGAATCCATTGTTTCTCAAAGAAGAAGCGTTTAGGAATCCGACGAAGTGTCTCCCCAGATTACAAAATAAGCAGGACGTGATCCGAACCCAAACGTGTCTCTCCAAAGAGATAGCATATGGGAAATTTAGCCTCCCACTCGGTTGAGACAAAAACTCTGTCCAAAACACATCTAATCGGGTTATCCTGGTTATTCGTCCAGGTATATCTCACCCTTCCCCGTTGTAGTTCAATGAGTGCGAGGTCGGCCGCCTAGTCATTAAACGAATCCACCAACCCCTGATAGTTTATTATCCGGTAACTCTTATCCTCAACCAATCTAACCAGGTTAAAATCCCCCCTACCGCAACAGGAAGAGGTGAGGTAGAGATCTTGGTATAGATTTCACGCAAGAAATCATAAGACCTCGCATGATGAGCCGGACTGTATACCACTAACAGCTCCCAATTAAAGTTGTTATTCCTCTGAAGCACCTCCACCCCCACAAAAAACTCACCCCTAGAGAAAGATGAAACCTCGAATGTGTCTTTGTTCACCCCCAACAGGATCCCTCCCGATCTGCCTCCACAGGCACCCATTCCCAATGAAATGGCACGACTCTGGCCAGGGAATCCAGCTCCGCCTGAGAGAAGGAAGCCCTAAATGTTTCCTGTAGGCCAACGGAGTCTAGCCGCTGGTCACGGATGTACTCGATGAGTTGACGCCTTCTATCTCTCTGAGCGAACCCCCTTATATTCTAGACGATGCCCTTCATTGTGTCGCTAAAGGGGATTGGGTCCCCGCCCCGTTGCTAGTTTGCTCTCCTCTACTGGACTTCCCCCTTCCATGACCACGGCCATGCCCCCGGCCCCAACCACGTCCAGACACGGCATGGCACGACGGCCCTACCTTCTCCCTGGTAGGGTCGCCCAGTACCTGTGCCTGGGACTCAGCCAAAGCGGTTCTTGCCAAGTCCCGGCGAGCAATGGTCTCGGCTATGGCCGCCTGCGCCTCTTCTTGTGCTCTGAATGTCTCCAACACCTCTAAAGGAGACCGATCTGCCGTCCCTAGAATCACATTACTCTCCTTGGCCACTCCTAACAGATGCGCATCTGAAGCCAGAGATAAAACCTTGAAAGATGACATGGATCGCATAATAGGTTTGGAGATTGCACCTTGCAATCCCTTACTCGCTTTGAGGGCCATGGCCTTGTCCATCATGTTCGCCGCCTTGAATGTCGCGACCCTTGTGCTTGTCCGTGAAGCCCTAGTCGGCGAAGCTCCCGGACCCACTTGCTCCACGGGGGTCCGAACCTGGACCTGCTCCGGCTCCTCCCGGATGTTGTCGAAGGCCGCCACACACTCCTTCACCTCCATCAGGTTATCTGTGAACGCCTCCCCCTCAGAACACTCCGCGAGCTAGACAGGGGCAATAGCCGTGGAATGCGCCGTGGGCGTAGCCCCGGATTGAGCCGTGATCGACGTCACAGAGCGGGCCGGAGGGGGTGAGCATGGGGTGACGAAGCATGGGGTTGAAGTAGCGCTTGGGATGGGGAAGTCCGCCGCCATGACTCCTGAGCCCACCGCACGACCACCACCTAGTTCCAGCTCCCTGCCCGGAGAGGGGGAAACGGGGGGATCTTCCCGCTGATCGACGCGACCACGCTCCGGGATAAGGCAGCATCCGGGAGGTTGGAGCCATATCAAGCACCAGGGGCACCGACTCGCGATGAAGCATCTGCGTCGTGTCCACCGCAGGGAGCAGAGGCCCCACAGCCGGAGCCCGGCTTGTGTTGACAGCCTCAGCAACCCGCTCCACATCCGCCGCCAGCTGGCCCGCCGGCCCGGATGACACCACCACCGCCGTCGATGTGCCACCTGTCGAGGACACCTTAGATTTGGCGCCAGCCGCGTCCCAGTCTGCAGTGTTAAGGC